>JAXLNO010005995.1:0-36624 GCA_038087875.1 Malacoraja senta
GAATTTTTTGAGGATGTAACAAGTAGAATGGAAAAGGGAGAGCCAGTGGATGTGGTGTATCTGGACTTAGAAAAGGCCTATGACAAGGTCCCACGCAAGAGATTAGTGTGCAAAATTAGAACACATGGTATTGGGGGTAGGGTATGGACATGGATAGAGAACTGGTTGGCAGACAGGAAGGAAAAAGTAGGAATTAACGGGTCATTTTCAGAATGGCAGGCAGTGACTAGTGGGGTGCCGCAAGTCTCGGTGCTGAGACCTCAGTTATTTACATAAATATTAACGATTTAGACGAGGGAATTAAATGTGACATCTCCAAGTTTGCGGATGACACAAAGCTGGTGGCTGTGTGAGCTGCGAGGAAGATGCTATGAGGCTGCAGGGTGACTTGGAAAGGTTGGGTGAGTGGGCAGATACATGGCAGGCAGTATAATGTGGATAAATGTGAGGTTATCCACTTTGGTGGCAAGAACAGGAAGGCAGATTATTATCTGAATGGTGTCAAATTAGAAAAAGGGAGATGCAACGAGACCTGGGTGTGCTTGTACATCGGTCACTGAAAGTAAGCATGCAGGTACAGGAGGCAATGAAGAAAACTAATGGCATGTTGGCCTTCATTGTGAGGATTTGATTTTAGGAGCAAGGAGGTCCTACTGCAGTTGTACTGGGCCCTGGTGAGACCGCACCTGGAGTATTGTAAACAATCTTGATCTCCTAATTTGCGGAGGGACATTATTGCTATTGAGGGAGTAGGTTCACCAGGTTAATTCCCAGAGTGAATTAACATATGATGAAAGAATGGGTCGACTGGGTTGTCTTCACTGGAATTTAGAAGGATGAGAGGGCATCATATAGAAACATAAAATTCTTAAAGGATTAGACAATAGACAATATGTGCATGAGTAGGCCATTTGGCCCTTCGAGCCAGCACCACCATTCAATGTGATCATGGCTGATCATCCCCAATCAGTACCCCCATTCCTGCCTTCTCCCCATATCCCCTGACTCCGCTATTTTTATGAGCCCTATCTAGCTCTCACTTGAAAGCATCCAGAGAACCTGCCTCCACCGCCCTCTTGAGGCAGAGCATTCCACAGATTGGACAGGCAAGATGCAGGAAAATTGCTGCCGATGTTGGGGGAGTCCAGAACCAGGGGTTACAATTTAAGACTAAGGGGTAGGCCATTTCGGACTGAGATGAGGAAAAACTTCTTGACCCAGAGAGTTGTGAATCAGTGGGATTCTCTGCCACAGAAGGCAGCGAAGGCCAATTCACTGGATGTTTTGGGGCTAAAGGGATCAAGGGATATGGGGGGCAGCAGGAATGGGGTACTGATTTTAGTTTTTTGATCATGATCATATTGAATGGCGGTGCTGGGTCGAAGGGCCGAATGGCTTACTCCTGCTCCTATTTTTCTATATTTTCTATTTCCTAAACAACTTTTCCAGAATGCCTAAATTGCCACATGATCATCTTACTGGATGCTCTTCATATCTGATTCCTAACCTACCTCCGTGGTGGATTCTTAAAGCAGCTTGTACTGGAGCCTACCAGGTAGAAGACAATTCTGGATTTAGTGTTGTGTAATTAACTGGATGTGATAAAGGGAACTCAAGGTAAAGGAACCATTAGGAGGTAGTGACCACAATAAGTTTTAATCCACAATTTGAGAGAAGGGTAAAACGGAGGTGTCAGTATTGCAGTTGAACAAAGGGGAATATGGTGCCATGAGGGAGGACCAGGCTAAAGTTGACTGGAAAGTTACCCTAGCAGGGATGACAGTGGAAAAACAATGGCAGGTATTTCTGGGAATAATACAGAAGGAGCAGGATCAGTTCATTCCAACGAGGATGAAAGATTCCAAGGGGAGTAATGGTCGACCATGGCTGACAAGGGAAGTCAGGGACAGTATAAAAATAAAAGAGAAGTATAACATAGCAAAGATGAGCGGGAAGCCAGAGGATTGGTAACTTTAAAGAGCAACAGAAGATAACTAAAAAGACAATATACGGGGAGAAAAGATGAGGTACGAAGGTAAGCTAGCCAAGAATATAAAGGAGGATAGTAAAAGCTTCTTTAGGTATGTGAAGAGGGAAAAAATAGTTAAGACCAAAGTTGGACCCTTGAAGACTGAAAAGGGTGAATTTATTATGGGGAACAAGGAAATGGCAGACGAGTTGAACAGGTACTTTGGATCCGTCTTCACTGAGGAGGACACAAACAATCTCCCTGATGTACTAGTGGCCAGAGGATCTTGGTTGACGGAGGAACTGAAGGAAATGCACATTAGGCAGGAAATGGTGTTGGGTAGACTTATGGTACTGAAGGCTAATAAATCCCCATGGCTGATAGTCTGCATCCCAGGGTACTTAAGGAAGTGGCTCTAGAAATTGTGGATGCATTGGTGATCATTTTCCAATGTTCTATAGATTCAGAATCAGTTCCTGTGGATTGGAGGGTAGCTAATGGTATCCCACTTTTTACGAAAGGCGGGAGAGAGAAAACAGGAAATACAGACCATTTAGCTGAGATCGGTGGTGGGGAAGATGCTGGAGTCAATTATAAAAGATGAAATAGCGGCACATTTGGATAGCAGTAGTAGGATTGGTCCGAGTCAGCATGGATTTACGAAAGGGAAATCATGCTTCACTAATCTTCTGGAATATTTTGAGGATGTAACTAAGAAAATGGACAAGGAAAGCCAGTGGATGTAGTGTACCTGGACTTCAGAAAGCATTTGATAAGGTCCCACATAGGAGATTAATGGGAAAAATTAGAGCACATGGTATTGGGAGTAAGGTGCTGAAATGGATAGAAAATTGGTCGGCAGACAGGAAACAGACAGAGTAGGGATTAATGGGACCCTTTCAGAATGGCAGGCAGTGACTAGTGGGGTACCACAAGACTCGGTGCTGGGACCGCAGCTATTTACAATATATATTAATGATTTAGATGAAGGGATTGAAAGTAACATTAGCAAATCTGCAGACGACACAAAGCTGGGTGGCAGTGTGAACTGTGAGGAGGATGCTATGGGGATGCAGGGTGACTTGGACTGGTTGTGTGAGTGGGCAGATGCATGGCAGATGCAGTTTAATGTGGATAAATGTGAGGTTATGCACTTTGGTGGCAAAATCAGGAAGGCAGATTATTATCTAAATGGGGAAGTACAACGGGATCTGGGGGTTCATCAATCACTGAAAGTAAGCATGCAGCTACAGCAGGCAGTGAAGAAAGGGAATGGCATGTTGGCCTTCATAACGAGAGGAGTTGAGTATAGGAGCAAAGAGGTCCTTCTGCAATTGTACAGGACCCTAGTGAGACCACACCTGGAGTATTGTGTCCAGTTTTGTCTCTAAATTTAAGAAACGACAGTGCAGAGTAGGTGTTAATTCCAGGATGGTGGGACTGTATATGTTGATAGAATGGAGCGGCTGGAGTTGTATACTGTGGAATGTCGAATAATGAAACATATAGGATTATTAAGGGTTTGGACACGCTGAAGGCAGGAAACGTATACCCCATGTTGTGGGATCCAGAATCAGGAGCCTCAGGTTAAGAATAAGGGGTAAGCCATTTAGAACGGAGATGAGGAAATACTTTTTCACACAAAGAGTTGTGAGTCTGTGGAATTCTCTGCCTCAGAGGGCGTGGAGGCCGGTTCTCTGGATGCTTTCAAGAGAGAGCTAGATAGAGCTCTTAAAAAAAGCGGAGTCAAGGGATATGGGGGGAAGGCAGGAACGGGGTACTGATTGTGGATGATCAGCCATGATGACATTGAATGGCGGTGCTGGCTCAAAGGGCCGAATGGCCTACTCCTGCACCTATTGTCTATTGTCATCGATCTATTAGAGTCATACAGCTCGGAAACAGGCCCAATTTGCCCATGTCGACCAAGATGCCCCATCTACACTAGTCCCACCTGCCTATGTTTGGTGCATATCCCTCAATCTATCTGATTCATGTATCTGTCTTCTAAATGTTGTTACAGTAACTGCTTCAATAACCCCTTATGGTAGCTTATTCCAGAAATTCAGGACCCTTCATTCTTGAAAAATATTAATTTGTGCAAAATATAATCTGCTATTGATATAATAGTTTCAACATTAAGGTTTATGTCTTTAATTTTGTTTTTAACTTTAAAGTGAAATGATATGGGGTTTTATTGATTAGTAGATGATGATTAAATAGCTTGGGGTCTAACTAAAAATTGTAGTTGCTTCATGCAAGAATAAAAACGGGGACATTGGAGGTGGAACTTTACTTGATTGGGAGATGAACTGGATTAATATAACAATTCGTTGTTTCATTTTGGTGTATTATGGCTGCACAAATTATAATTTGATAACTGCATGCATATGCAGGTTGTTAGGATGGTGTTTCTTTATGATCCTATTTGAAGCCATAGTTCAGCTGTAGCACATGTCGTGTTGAATTAAATGATTAATTTATAATAGGCTAATGAGGCATATGGAGTATGATTAAAAGTTGAAATTTTAGGATTTGTTTGAAGAAAATTAAGTTGAAACACTAGCTATTTAAATGTACATGCCAACAGGGAAGTAATACGTGTTAGTTTAAGATCACTGTGAAGTGGTAAATAATGGGTCTTGTGTGGTAATAAACAGTAACCTCAATCTAATTTGATTAGGAGCTATTATATTGCTGCTACTTTAAACTTTAAGAGTTTCTAACATACTGACTTCATTTTCTAAATTTGAATTGAAACCAAATGACTTGAATGTCGATGGAGGAGCTTGTATGCTGGTAGTGTGGCTCATACTTTCAAAAGTTTCTAAATCCACACTCCAGACATTTAAAAGTAGTTTCTTTGATTTTTGCTTCCAACAATATGTCCAATTTCATGACACATATTGCAAATATTTTTAAATATTATGGTTTGGAGATACTTTCAAAGTAATTTTGATTAGAATACAACTTTTATTTATGAAATAGGGAGAAATCTTCCTCCGATAGAGCTCTGTTTCAGGAATGTCTCCATTTAAGTTAAGGTAATTTTCTATAAGTTTTCCCTCAACGTAGCTATTACAATGTCCATGAGAGGAGTTTCTTTTATATGTACATTCCCTCTCCCAGAAAGTAATAGAAATTTCCCAACCTTCTGTTTATCAGTTTCCCATTATGAGGTGCACTATAAAGTTTATTCAAAGTGCTAAACAGCCAGTGGAGTACTTTGGAGTGTTATTACAGATAAAGGAAACGCAGCAACAGTTTTTTTTATAGTGCAGAACCCCCGACATATTAGTCAGATAATTGATGCGATAATCCAAAAGCCAAATACCTGCAGATGCTGTAAATCTGATATAAAACAGAAAAAAATGGAAATACTCAGGCATGTCTTGCAACATTTATCGACTGAGAAACAGGTTTATTGTTTATTGAAGGTCCATGAGCGTCATCTGTGATTATTAATTGACAGAAAAGCTTAATTCTGTTTGCCTCTCCACAGGTGTATCCTGGTTTGCCGAGTTCCACCTCCCCAATTCGCCATTATCATGATGGTTGATATCTCCACTAGATCTAAACTATGGGTACCAAAGTTCCCTTCTCCTAGGCCACAGCTTTTGTTGGATCAGGTCTATAGTTGTTGTCCATATTGAATCTTGTAACCAAATAGAGCACTAGACAACAGGTCTCTGTTGCCAAATTGTGAAGTGAGACTCCACACACCCGGTAGTTTTCAAACCGGTGCGAATAACCATAACAGTCATTGTTGCCCTGCTACTATATCCTTCGAGCAACAATTGCTTTGGAATTTCCCTGCTCTTCAAACAATTTAGTCCCCACTGACATCCCACTATGTGCTCAAGTTCTCTTGTGGTGTTTGAACCTACAGTTTTCTGGCTTGCAGCTGAGATTGTTGAATCAAGCTTAAAATTGAGAATCTTGAGAGATCATAATGAAGAATAATTCGGACAAAGAATTTAATTTCTAGGTGACCCGAAGTTCTGGGATCACACTTGCAAATTGAACAAAATATTTCCTCTAATCTCCGTTTTCTCCTCCTAGCGCAGATAGACCACATTTTGAACAGTGGTTATAAATAGAAGGAAATTGCTGTTTCACAGAGAAGGTCTGTTTGGGATCCTGGGTGGAGCGACGGAAGGAGGCAGGTGTTGCATCAAGTGGTCACCAGTGAGGGGATGGGGGCATTGGTCGTATCTGAGAATGAACCAGGATCTTCCAGAGAGAGACAGACTCTTTGGACTCCTGCAGGTGGAGGCCGTGGCTAGATGTAGATAATTTCTTCTTAGGCCCCCTTCAGTCATGGCTGACCATGGGTGACCCCAGGGTGTTATTCCCTATTTGGAGGACGCCTGTGCGTGACTTTGTTTAACGTGGGGAGACTGGTGTACAGACAGCCACCTCGACAGATCTGGGTCAGGATCCAGTGGCATGGAGTCCAAGACGACCGGAGACCCTTTTCTGCTGCAGCCTTCATCTGCCTTTCCAGCCGTTGTGACACTGCACGAAGGTCAGCCATCATCCTCTGCCCTGTTCCACCGTTGAGGTCTTGGTTTGATTGCTCTTTAAAAATGTTTAAAAAATACTGGAAACAACTGATTTTTTGGTCATCAAGAGGAATTGGCCCACTGTGGTGAACATGAGTTGGTTCAGACCAGTACACAGGAAAATATTAAAATGGCAGAAGGAATTGGTAATTTCATGTGGATAGAATCAAGGCCAAGGGTAGAGAAAATAGTTCAGATACACATAACTAAATTCTTTAGCCAAGAGCAGGATGGGATGCTTTGAAGGTCTTCATTTTAGACAATAGACAATAGGTGCAGTGGGTCATTCAGGAGACCCTCGAGCCAGCACCGCCGTTCAGTATGATCATGACTGATCATCCACAATCAATACCCCGTTCCGGCCTTCTCCCAATATCCCCTTGACTCCGCTATCTTTAAGAGCTCTGTCTAGCTCTCTCTTGAAAGCATCCAGAGAACCAGCATCCACTGCCCTCTGAAGCAGAGAATTCCACAGATTCGCAACTCTCTGTGTGAAAAAAGGTTTCCTCATCTCCGTTCTAAATGGCTTACCCCTTATTCTTAAACTGTGGCCCCTGGTTCTGGACTCCCCCAACATCAGGAAGATGTTTCCTGTCTCTAGCGTGTCCAAACTCTTAATAATCTTATATGTTTCAATAAGATCTCTCATTCTTCTAAATTCCAGAGTATACAAGCCCAGCCTCTCATTCTATCAACATACGAGTCCCGCCATCCCGGGAATGAACCTGGATTCATTGAATGCGAGTCTAATCAGTCTGAAGAAGTGTCCCGACGTCATCTATCTATGTTCTTTAGTGATGTTGCCTGACCTGTTGAGTTACTCCAGTACTTTATTTCTTTTTTGTAAACCAGCATCGGCAGTCCTTTATTTCTACAATGTGCATCCACCCCAGTTTCCTTTGTCTAGATGGAATTATAACTCTCCCAATAAAGACTGTTACTTTGAGAAGCTATATGGGTACCTCTCTCTGGGCAATATGAAACATTCTTTGTTCCAGATGCATCAAGAAATCTTCACTCACCAGTTTTTCTGGTATATTGATGCTACTCCCTTTTCTCACCATAGATTGGAACATTTCATTAACTTTGTAGCTAATTTCTTAATGCGTTTCTGGAGGAGCGTGTGATTAACAGGCACTATAAACCCAATTTTGTTGCATTTAGTCATGAATGGTGATGGACAGTTAACGATGGGGAGGGGGAGGGGGAAGAAGGTCGAACGGCATTCCCATTTTCAATGATGACAGCATTCCAAAATGTTGTGATTAAAACCAAGCTTGAAGAATTTTGTCACCACATTTATCCAGAAGTGGTACTTCACTCCCAACGACATTGCTACTGGTGAGGAATGAATTTACAAAAGGAAGTGGAACACTCCTCAGTTTGCTTTATCTCCACACCAAATTCAAAATCACTTCGGCTGTCAGCTTCAGTCTTCAATTTACAATACTTAGACGATGTTAGTGACTGCGCATATTTGGAAGCCAAGTTCCGTCATCTCTGACTTCATTAACAAAGTAAATTAGAATACAGACCTTTCTATAAATATTCACAAGAGAATGATTTTCCATAAAACTGCTCCCACTGCACAACTTTGCTCGGGATAATTAACATCCAAGACGGAAAATGCAAATCGTATTTTATAAATGTGAGTTACCTAGCAGCGAGTTCAGACATCAGTAACGAAGAAGAAGACTGCCTCCAATGCAGCAGCACAGAGGGTTGGCTGAATGAGGAGATGGCATTGCATATCAAGTCATCAAACTAAATTCATGCTCTGATGAGTCGCATGAGTCACTTGTGAATGCTCTGTAGACATGCTTAACCAATGATAGACACAAAAAGCTGGAGTAACTTAGCGGGTCAGACAACATCTCTGGAGAAAAGGAATAGGTGACGTTTGGGTCGAGACCCTTCTTAAAATTGTCTACACGTGCATAACCAACGGTAGACTCCTGAAACCACTAGAGAAATATCTACGACACTTAATTTATACAAATCATGGGGAAGATAACTGAGCCAATGTCAGCATCTTCTTTCAGGCCAGCATTCCCAGTATCAAGTTTCTGATCACAAACAATCTGCTGGAGGGGGGGTGGTGGGGGAGTGGAGGAATTGTTAATGTTTTTCAGATTGGCACCCTGCGTCAGGACTAAGGAGGAGAAAGATAGTATAAACAGGTGAGGTGTAGTTGTGAGACAGGCTAATGAGTGATTGGTGGATCAAGGAGGGGTGAAAGTTGACGGGCAGATGGAGCCAGGTAAGGTGGGGGGGGGGGGGGGGCAGTGATCAGGAAGGAAATATACCCAAAAGAAGGTATAAGCAGAAAATGTTGCATACACACTGCTGGTCAGCCACATCTGTGGGGAAAGGAACTTAATTAATATGCCAGGTTAAGCCCCTTCATCAAAATTTGGGGCAAACTATCTTTTCACTCTATTTAAAGATACACTCATTGCAAAACTATTGTAACTAATGTTCTCGGTATTAAATAATTGGTAAACATAAATTCAACATAGCATTTTGGCTACTGCAGGAATATTCCTATACCAATAAGATCAACAGTTACAATGATCTAGATATCCATTAGAACAAAAGGAAACATGCCATAGAAATTGTATAAGAGGTGTGCTTACAGCAACAAAATTCAGCAGCATTTGCGTCCAAGACAAAGAAAGCATTAAGTAAATCTCTAACTCTGGACAGACCTAATTGGGTGGGTCTCAGGGAATTTGGGACCTCAGATGGAAATTGAGACAAATAGGTTCAGAGTATTGAGTGCAGAATTGTGGTCAGAGTTGGATGGAGATGTGAGAATCAAGAGACAGAGACATTGAGCAATCAATAGAGTTAGGAGTGCGATAAATAGAAGTGATAGGTTTTGGTTAAGAGTGTGTGAGGAGGTAGGGAGGAAGTTCTCATCCCTGAAGTGGTCTTATGAATCTGCATTTGTAAAACACTCTTGAGCATACTCAGCAACATGCCTGTCTCAGAGAAACATGATTAGGTTATCTTGATAAATCTCTAAGCCTATATCATTATTCTGCATGGTGGACAGTTGCTTTCCATGTATAAAAGCACTTTTCTCAAATGTGTAAATTGCAGAAACACTTCAGAATAGTTACACATTATGTTGTAAATGCATCCTGTTTTTCATGTACCGGCTCTTCAAAATGTGGAAATTCCACCCAGTTTAATAATACATGCAATTGCGCCAAAGAATGTCTTAATCTTCTGAAAGGCAGCCCACATGAAAAGAATGCTCTTGATGCAGAAAGATGCAGAAAGTACTATGTTTTAGTTTTAAAAAGTTAATTGGTAATACAAGAACTCTCCAGGGAAGAAAATTGCTAGAAATGCTCAGGATACATCTCTTGCAGGTGGACAGTGGGGTGGGTGAGAGAGGGAGCGCTAATCTTTTGGCTCATTGACCTTTAACCAGATTAAAACTGAGGGAATAAAATTTTCTGGTTTTATTTAAGATTTCCAATATACTCCGTATTCCAATTTACGGAATCTTAAATCTTAAACTTTTGGGGGAACTCCTATACCAGCACAGGCATATCCCAGTCATTCATGAAAATTACACTCAGAGTCAAACAGCTTGACCTTTCTGTCCTGGGCCTCTTCCATTATCAGAGTGAGGCCGAGTGCAAATTGGAGGAACAGCACCTCATATTTCACTTGGGCAGCTTACACCCCAGCAGTATGAACATTGACTTCTCTAACTTTAAGTAACCCTGGCTTTCCCTCTCTCCATCCCTACTCCTTCCCAGTTCTCCGACCAGTCTTACTGTCTCCGACTGCATTTTATCTGTTTGCTTTGTTGTTACCTTCTCCAAGCCAACAATGTTCTATTCTACATTTTCCTTGATCTCCATTCCCTTTGTCCTATTTACATTTCCTCATCTATGTATCTCCCTCTCCCCTGACATCAGAGAAAGGGTCTCGACCCGAAACATCACCCATTCCTTCTCTCCAGAGGTGCTGCCTGTCCCGCTGAGTTACTCCAGCTTTTTGTGTCTTATCTCCCAAATTCTATACTCAATACTCTGATTGAAGAAGGCCAATGTGCCAAAAAGCCTTTTTAACCACCCTACCTGCGACTCCACCTTCAAGGAACTATGTACCTATACTCCTAGATCCCTCTGTTCTATAACACTCCCAGAACCCTACCGTTCACTGTGTAGGTCCTGCCCATGTTTGACTTCCCAAAATGCAATACCTCACATTTCTCTCTATTAAATTCCATCAGCCATTCCTCAGCCCACCTGACCAACCGATCAAGATCCTGCTGAAATTTTTCACAACCATCTTCAGTATCTGCAACACCACCCATTTTTGTATCATATGCAAACTTGCTAATCTTGCCATCTATGATCCCAACCAAATCATTGATATAGATGACAAACAGTAATGGGCCCAGCATCGAACCCTGAGGCGCAGGGTTCCTGAGGCAACACTAGTCGCAGGCCTCCAGTCCGAAAAGCAACCTTCCACCATTATACTCTGGTTCCTGAAGTCAATTTTCTATCCATTCAGCTATCTCTACTTGGATCCCACGCGATCTAGCCTTCCAGAGCAGTCTACCATGTGGAACCCTGTCGAATGCTTTGCAGAAGTCTTTAGATACAACATCTACAGTTCTGCCATCATCAACCTTTTTGGTCACATCATCAGAAAACTCAATCAGATTTGTGAGAAACGACCTCCCATGTACAAAGCCATGCTGACTATCCCTAATCAGTCCTTGTTCATCTAAATGCATGTATATCCTTTCCCTCGGAATACTCTCCAGTAATTTTCCAACTACAGATATTAAGCTCACTGGCCTATAAATCCCAGCAGTTTCCAGCAGCCCTTCTTGAATAGAGGCACAATATTTGCCGCCCTCCAGTCTTACGGCACCTCCCCTGTATTTAATGACAACTTGTAAATTTCAACCAGGGCTCCTGCAATTTCCTCTCGTTTCCCACAATTTCCTAGGATATATCTGATCAGGCCTGGGAGATTTGTCTACCTTCAGACACGATAGTACCTTCGGCACCCCTTCAATCACATTGCTGACTGCTCCTAAGACACTTCCATTGACTGCCCTAAGTTCCTCCGTCCTCGTGTCTTTCTCCTCGATAAAAACAGGAGAAATACTCATTGAGGACCTTGCCCATCTCCTGTGGTTTCACACAGGGTTGACCGCTTTGATTCCTGAGGGGTCCCACTCTCTCGTTACCATTTTTCCTTTTATGTATTTATAAAAGCTCTTGGGATTGTCCTTAATGCTATCTGCCAGAGCTAACTCCTGGCCCCGTTTTTCCCTTCTGATTTCCTTTATGAGGGAGTGCAGCGTAGGTTCACAAGGTTAATTCCCGGGATGGCAGGACTGTCATATGCTGAGAGAATGGAGTGGCTGGGCTTGTATATTCTGGAATTTAGAAGGATGAGAGGGTATCTTATTGAAACATAGAAGATTATTAAGGGTTTGGACACGCTAGAGGCAGGAAACATGTTCCTGATGTTGGGGGAGTCCAAAACCAGGGGCCACAGTTTAAGAATAAAGGGTAAGCCATGTAGAACGGAGATGAGGAAACACGTTTTCACACAGAGAGTTGTGAGTCTGTGGAATTCTCTACCTCAAAGGGCGGTGGGGGCCGGTTCTCTGGATACTTTCAAGAGAGAGCTAGAAAGGGCTCTTGAAGATAGCGAAGTAAGGGAATATGGGGAGAAGGCAGGAACGGGGTACTGATTGTGGATCAGCCATGATCATATTGAATGGCAGTGCTGGCTTGAAGGGCCGAATGGCCTACTCCTGCACCTATTGTCTATTGAGTTTGTTCTTTAGTTACCAAAACTCTTCCAATGATACACTTGATCCCAGCTGCCTTTACCTGTCCCATATGTCCTTATTATTCTTGACCAATGCCTCAATTTCCCTTGTCATCCAAGCTTACTTATGTTTGCCTGCCTTGCCCTCCACTCTAACATATCTTTTTCGCACACATCACAAGTAGTTTCAATATAAATTTGATTTGTTTTATATTAATTAGTCCTAAATAGATTTTACATCAATAAAGTAAAAGGTCTACTAGCAGGTGATGTCTGAAATCATTGCAAAATAATATATCTCCACCGTGTTTTCAAAAGTTTCCCGTGGCTTGAAGTGTTACAGAAGTGTTGTAATATTCTATTTGAGAGTTTGCTACCCGCCCCCAACTTTAATGAAAGGCTCTTACTAGTACTGCAGTAACACTTTGCATTTTACTTATAGGTTGATCACCTTTCAAGAATTTTTTTCATTTGAGTCAGTTTTGCGTACACCAGATGCCTTATACAGAGTTGCTTTCCAGTTATTTGACAAGAATGGCAAAGGAGCAATCAGTTTTGGTGCGTATTGATAGAATGGTTTTGGGAACATGATAGAGATGAAGGCAAGACTAAAAACTTTTGTAAATCACATGTTTAATTGCCATATGCACCAGAACAGAACAATGATATTCTCTCTGCAGCTTTATAGGCATATCAACAAATTACACAATCATTAAATATCCAATAATCAATAATACAATAAAGTATCAGCAAAACTAGATAACTAGACCATAATAGTGTAAACTAAAGTATGTAAACTAAAGAAAATCCATAGTACATCGTTGCTGAGATAAGTTTGTAATAAGAGTTGTGCATTGTTGATGGTTGAGGGAAAGAAACTGTTCTTGAACTTTATAATTGTTCTTGTAACGTCATACAAGAATTTAGACAGAATGTCAATGATGAAGGGTGAAGGACAAAGTTTCATTGTAATCTTTTTAACAATCGGTTACATTTGAAATAATTACCAATGGCTGTTAACAGATCCTGTTGATTTTCTTCAATTTTATTTAATTTACTAAATAGTGGTTTTCTCTCTTTACTTTAAAGGATTTTTCCCCTACATTTAATGAACAATCACTGTAGTGACTATTATCATTTACAATTTATTACAAATTAATGAATGACTCGTACCTGGGTTAGGAAGAGACAGCAACCAATTAAAGAAAGGGAGGTTTTGACGGAATGGTCAATTGGAGCATTCGTGTTTGGGGAAAGGATATGTTGAGGGTAATTGTAGTACTGAGGCTTTGGCTCAAGAGGTATGCTCCTTTGGATACTGTTGTAGGAGAGGACCAGCCAGGGAAGAGCAGCAGCAGCAGTGGTCCAGTCTGCGGAGTCAGGCCTGGCTCTGCGGCTTAGCCGGGTTGGGAAAAGTCAGACAGCCATTGTGATAGGAGACTTGTTAGTTGGGGGAACATAAAATGAGACCCCAAGACTGTGTTTTGCGTCCCATGTGTCAGAGTCCAGGATATCTCTTTGAGTGGTTGCTGAACATTCTCCACGGGGAAAACAAGCAACTTTAATTTTTTGTGCACATTGGCACAAATGGCATAGGTAGGAAAAGAGATGAGGTCCTTCGAAGTAAATACAGGGAGTTAGGCAGAATATAAAAAAACAGGACCCCGAGTGTAATAATCTCCAGATTATTCTCGGTGCCTCGTGCTAGTGAGGGTAGGAATAGGAAGATAGGACAGATGAAGGGGGCAGGGATTAAGATTTTTAGATCACTGGCATCTCTTCTGGGGCAGTGGTGACCTGTATAAGAGGGACGAAGTGCATCTGAACTGGAGGGGACCGAGATCCTTACAGGGAGGTTCGTGAGTGCTACTCAGGAGGGTTTAAACTAGAGACGCAGGGAGGTGGGAACCAGAGTAGTATTTCTGAAATTAGAACAATGGGAACATAGAGGTTCGGACCAGTAAGTCCTAGGAAGGACATGCAGGGAGAGGTGAAGGAAAACGGTGACACTGATGCACTGAAGTGTGTTTATTTCATTGCAAGTATTGTAGAGAAGGCACATGAATGTAGAGCTTGCGACTGATGGTGTGGCCATTGCGGAGAAATGATTGCCTGAGGGATACGACTGGCAGCTCACTGTTGCAGGGTTTAGATGTTTCAGACATAATCGAGAGGTTGGCAAAATAGGTGGAGGGGTTATGCTACTCCTCAGGGAAACTGTCATTGTGGCACTCAGAGAGGGCATACTGGAGGGTTTGTCCACTGAGGTGATATGGGTAGAGCTTAGAAAGGAAGCTGCAAACACTCTAATGGGATTGTACTATAGCCTCCCCCCCCCCCCCCCCCCTCCTCTCCAATAGCAAGGATAGAAGAACAGATATGTAGACATTACTCAAAGATGCTAAAACAACAGGGTTGTCTTTGTGGATGACTAACTTTACCAATATACACTGGGACTTGCTCAGACACAAAGCCTTAGACGGAGCAGAATTTGTGAGATGTATCCCAGAATGATTCTTGAAACAGAATGTGGATAGCATGACCTGAGAAGGGAAATATAGGACCTTGTGATGTGAAATAAGCCTGGCCAGGTGAGTGGAAATTTCAGTGGAAGGCATTTTGATTATAGTGATCAAAACTCCATAAGTTTTAAAATTATTTTGAATAGGGGGAAGCCTGGACCTTGCGAGAAGCTACTAAATTAGAGTACGGCAAACAATTAGGCAGGAGCTCAGGAGGGTGCACTGGGAGCAACTGTTATTGGATACAATTCACATCTGACATGTTTGTGTCTCTAGCCACAGGTGAGGTCCTGGAGAACTGTAGAGTAGCTAAATATGTTCCTTTATTTAAGTAGGGAAGTAGAGAGAATCCAGGAAATTAAAGGCTGGTGAGCCTCACATCAGTAGTAGGGAAGCTATTGGAGAGGATTCTTTGGGATAGAATTTACTCCCATTTGAAAGAGAATGGGTTAATTAAGGACAGTCAGCATGACTTTGTATATGGTACATGTCTTACTAACGATTGAATTTTTTGAAGATATGTCAAAGGTGATCAATGAGGGTCAATTTTAGTAAAGCATTTGATAAAGTCTCCCATGGTAGGTTGATCCAGAAGATTACCGTACATGGAATTAACAGTGACTTGGTCATATGGATTCTGATAGAAGGCAGTGGATTGTGATGGACGGACAATATTCAAGCTGAAGGTCTATGACGTGGATTTCCGCAGAGATGTTTGCTGTGACCTCTGCTGTTTGTGATATATATAAATGACTTGGACATAAATGTAGACAGGCTGGTTAGTAGGTTTGCAGATGACAGCAAGATTGCTGGGGTCGTGGACTGTGAGGAAGGCTGCCAAAGTATAGAGCAGAATATAAATCAGCTACAGAAATGGGTGAGGAACTGGCAGATGGATCCAAGTAAGTGTGAGTTGTTGCACTTCGGGAGGTATAAGGGACCAAAGAGACTTTTCTTTTTGCTCTACTGTTCTATGTTCTATATTAACTCCTTGCATTATCTCTAATACATTAGCTTGTACTGTAGGGATAGTTCATTGTATCATTCCCATAATGATATAAACAGCAGGTAAAATCTTATGGTACTTCATACTTCATAGTTACCCTTCCTTAGTAAGTAATCATACAGTGCAGAAACAAGCCCTTTGGCCCACTGAGTCTGAACCAAACATTAAACATATATTTATACTCTTCCTATCCCCATCACCTCCATCTAATTGGCTACTACCCACACCCCAATTCTACTGCTCAGCTATGCATATGGTCATTGTTAACCTCTGCTAACAGACCTATTTAGGTCTTTCAAAATTCTACACAATTCAATTAGATCTCACCTCAGCCTCCAGTATTCCAAAGAAAGCATCTCAAGCCCAGCCAATCATGTTGTAAAAAATACTCCAGTCTTGGCAATTTTTCTCTGAATCTCTTTACAATGTACAGTGCAATTGTATCTTGTAATGTGGTGTCAACCGGAATGAAGAAATGTCCGCAGTGCAGGAAGAAACACAGTGACAGGCATGTTTTAATTAAATGCAGGCAATATTAGCGAACAGAAAATAAGATTTAATGTCTGAAATGTAATACACAATCATGGCATAAACCTTGGAACACTAATTAAGGGTTACACGGTAGCTGCAAATTATTGCTACACCACATTGATTTACAGTTCTTTAATGTGAAAACCTACATCTGCACAGTTAGATATTTATAACTACTTCCATGCTTAGAATATAAAACTACATTTAATGTTTTAATGAAAAGTTGGCATAAACCCTATTCGTATGGATTGTTACCAGATATTTCTGCTTATCAATAAACAAGAATGTTTTCCTCGCTCTGCATCTATGTTTGAGATATTAAACAATTTGCAAAATGTTCTTTAATTTTTAATTGTGATAAATTTCTGGCTTCATATGCTAATATTTAAGAGTGTCCAATAGGTTTATTTGGCTAGCATTTACTCTGCTTGTTAGCTTTACTTGTAAATTTATGTTTCAATTATTTCATATTCAGTCCATGTCTTTTTTTGAACCATAACTTTATTTGTATCTTTACAAATATGCATCTGTTTAACTTCATTTGGTTAGTTCTGTCCTAGAGCAGTTTTATTGCGAAAAGGTTACTGTATTCAAAAGGTTAATGTGAAACAAATTAAAGAGTTTGTAAAAGTCTGTTTCGAAAGAAGGTTTCAGTAGCTCTTGCACCTGTGTGACAAAAGTGTTGTAAGATGTTAGTATATGCTATTAAGTATTGATGACTACATAAAAGTTGATAATCAAAATCCATAGGGTTTAAAAGATTAAGTGTTCTAGGTTTTCCATTTAAAGACTATTAAAGTTACGGCTTTCCCTGTATTCGTTGTGAGAAATCTGGCTGTGTATCTTTCTGCATTAATGAAAACAATTATGTTCCATTTTGAAATATAATTTAACAGAAAAAAAAGCATTACTTCCTGTGAAACTAACTGACGACTTGCAAGCAATTTTAAGATGAATGTGTTTTAATTAATGTAACATCTTCTCCTTCTGAATACAGTAAACAACATGGCTCTAGAAATTGACTGGCTTGCAGTTAAGATTGAAAGGTTATGCAGTAGGGAAGAAATATACAAGAAGCTGCAGTAAATTATCTGGCACCTTAAGCCTGATCAGCCATTAATAAGATCATGGTCAATTTGAATGTAGCCTTAACTTCATATTCTCATCAATGTGCAGCAACTTTTCACTCCTTGCTACCTATCTACATCTGGTTTAAACGATTCTGCGAAGGATTCGGGTTTCAAATAACAAATTGGCTGGTGGATTTGGGGAGAGGTTTAGGGAGATTCAGGTTTAGGTTTGAAAGTTACATCAGAGTGGGGAAGACAGCAAGGGGATATTTAATTAAAGTGGGATAGTCATAATGGAAGTTGATTGCAATGATGGGGTCGAGCAGATGGGAATTGAGCCAGTGTCTAGACAATGATTAGCAGCAGTCCTTTCATTTAGACAATAGGTGCTGGAGTAGGCCATTTGGCCCTTCGAGCCAGCACCACCATTCAATGTGATCATAGAAACATAGAAAATAGGGGCAGGAGTAGGCCATTCGGCCCTTCGAGCCTGCACCGCCATTCAATATGATCATGGCTGATCATCCAACTCAGTATCCTGTACCTGCCTTTCCATATCCCCTGATCCCTTTAGCCACAAGGGCCACATCTAACTCCCTCTTAAATATAGCCAATGAACTGGCCTCAACTACCTTCTGTGGCAGAGAATTCCAAAGATTCACCACTCTGTGTGCAAAATGTTTTTCTCATCTCGGTCCTAAAAGATTTCCCCCTTATCCTTCAACTGTGACCCCTTGTTCTGGACTTCCCCAACATCGGGAACAATCTTCCTACATCTAGCCTGTCCAACCCCTTAAGAATTTTCTAAGTTTCTATAAGATCCCCCCTCAATCTTCTAAATTCTAGCGAGTACAAGCCGAGTCTATCCAGTCTTTCTTCATATGAAAGTCCTGACATCCCAGGAATCAGTCTGGTGAACCTTCTCTGTACTCCCTCTATTGCAAGAATGTCTTTCCTCAGATTAGGAGACCAAAACTGTACGCAATACTCCAGGTGTGGTCTCACCAAGACCCTGTACAACTGCAGTAGAACCTCCCTGCTCCTATACTCAAATCCTTTTGCTATGAATGCTAACATACCATTTGCTTTCTTCACTGCCTGCGGCACCTGCATGCTTACTTTCAATGACTGGTGTACCATGACACCCAGGTCTCGTTGCATCTCCCCTTTTCCTAATCGGCCACCATTCAGATAATAGTCTACTTTCCTGTTTTTGCCACCAAAGTGGATAACCTCCATTTATCCACATTATACTGCATCTGCCATGCATTTGCCTACTCACCCAACTATCCAAGTCACCTTGCAGCCTCCTAGCATCCTCCTCACAGCTAAAACTGCCCCCCAGCTTCGTGTCATCCGCAAACTTGGAGATGTTGCATTCAATTCCCTCGTCCAAATCATTAATATATATTGTAAATAGCTGGGGTCCCAGCACTGAGCCTTGCGGTACCCCACTAGTCACTGCCTGCCATTCTGAAAAGGACCCGTTTACTCCTACTCTTTGCTTCCTGTCTGCCAGCCAGTTCTCTATACACATCAATACTGAACCCCCAATACCGTGTGCTTTACGTTTGCATAATAATCTCTTATGTGGGATCTTGTCGAAAGCCTTCTGAAAGTCCAGATATAACACATCCACTGGTTCTCCCTTGTCCACTCTACTAGTTACATCCTTGAAAAATTCTATAAGATTCGTCAGACATGATTTACCTTTCATAAATCCATGCTGACTTTGTCCAATGATTTCACCACTTTCCAAATGTGCTGCTATCCCATCTTTAATAACTGACTAGCAGTTTCCCCACTACCGATGTTAGACTAACTGGTCTGTAATTCCCCGTTTTCTCTCTCGCTCCCTTTTTAAAAGGTGGGGTTACATTAGCTACCCTCCAATCCTCAGGAACTACTCCAGAATCTAAAGAGTTTTGAAAAATTATCACTAATGCATCCACTATTTCTGGGGCTACTTCCTTAAGTACTCTGGGATGCAGCCTATTGGCCCTGGGGATTTATCGGCCTTTAATCCATTCAATTTACCTAACACCACTTCCCGGCTAACCTGGATTTCACTCAGTTCCTCCATCTCATTTGACCCCCGGTCCCCTGCTATTTCCAGCAGATTATTTATGTCTTCCTTAGTGAAGACAGAACCAAAGTAGTTATTCAATTGGTCTGCCATGTCCTTGTTCCCCATGATCAATTCACCTGTTTCTGACTGCAAGGGACCTACATTTGTTTTAACTAATCTTTTTCTCTTCACATATCTATAAAAACTTTTGCGGTCAGTTTTTATGTTCCCTGCCAGTTTTCTTTCATAATCTATTTTCCCTTTCCTAATTAAGCCCTTTGTCCTCCTCTGCTGGACTCTGAATTTCTCCCAGGCTGCTTTTTCTGGCTAATTTGTATGCTTCATCTTTTGTTTTGATACTATTTATTCTTCATCTATATAGGTGCATCTATATCGTCAAAATGTAAGTAGATCAGGGGAACTTGCTACATAAATTCTCCAGCTACATTTCTAGGGTGCAGATTCAAAACTATATGATCACTAAAAAAGGTGACACATTCACAGCACCTTCAATTCAAAATAATGAAAAGCAATCCTGTTTTTCTATGGTTGATGAATTAATGTATTCTGTCATTGATATATATAAAATAGATATTTTTCTAAGTATAGTTTTTGCTGGAGTACATTGTTTACAGCAGCTTCCAAATTCTTTTGATGTTTTGATGAAAATTGTCGTATCATTTTTCTGGAGTAAGGCTGCATATTGTTCAGCCATGAATTTGATAGGTAAATTACAAATGTATTTAACGCAAGTCATGGCGTATTAATATCACAGAAATGTTTAGTTTGACAGGTGATTGACCTTTCATCATTTGGAGAATAATGGTGAAGTTACTTGTCTCTTCAATTACAGATAGCATGATTTCTCTCTCCACGAAATTTACATTAATCCATTTATTTTATTATAATGTATAGATGACATCAAGGAAATATTTAGCCAAACCGCAATCCATCAGCGTATACCATTTAACTGGAATTCTGAATTTGTGGATCTCCACTTTGGAAAGGATAAGAAAATGCAGCTAAATTATCCAGAGTTTACACAATTTCTATTGGTAAGTTTCTTCAGTTAATGCTTATACAACTCAAAATAATTGGAAATTACAATACTTATGGATTGTATTCTGCAGTAGAGTTGATTTGTAAAGCCCCTGTCCCACTTAGGAAACCTGAACGGAAACCTCTGGTGACCTTGCGCCCCACCCAAGGTTTCCGTGAGGTTCCCAGAGGTTTTGGTCACTCTCCCTAATGGTCGAAAGTGGTTTCCGCGTAGTCGAGGCTTCTTCTATGTTCCTGCGATTATTTCAACAAATTCAAAACCGGCCTCGACTAAAAATAGGTTGCCGTTTGGTCGAAGCCAGTGGAGTTGGGTTGCTATTTACTTACAGGCAGTCGAAGGCAATCTCCTTCGCTGACCGGCCATTTTGATTGGCTCATTGGAGTTTTCAGCAAAGATCCTATAGGATCTTTGGTTTTCAGGACCTAGAAGATCCGCCGGAAGGTAAAATGCCCGCTAACTTTATTAAACTTCTTAAAACTGTCTCCACTCCTTCTTTCCCCCCACCTTCTCTCCCCTTTTCCCCCCTTCTCTCCCCTTCTCTCTCCATTCTCTCTCCCCTGCTCTCTCCCCTTCTCTCTCCCCCTCTCTCTCCCCTTCTCTGTCCTTCTCTCCCCTTCTTTCCCTTTCTCTCCCTCCCTCCCTCCCGCGCTCTCTAAAGGACTTACCGTGCTCTGTGGCAGCCGTTTACCTTCCTCTCCATCGCGCACAGCGCTCCTCCGCTGTCCCAGGCCCCCACCTTCACGATGTGTTTGTGTGTGTGTGTGTGCGGTCGGTAGCAAAGATCCTGGTCAGTAGATGCAGCTCATGCTTCGGTCGAGACTTTCCAGGCGGGTGACCAAAATCTCTGGCGACTCATGGAAACCTTGGGTGGGGCGCAAGGTCACCAGAGGTTTCCGTTCAGGTTTCCTAAGTGGGACAGGGGCTTAACATGACCAAGATTGCTAAACTTAAAAAAAACTTTTTGATCACTGTTGTATTTGTCATGCTTTAAACAAATTCTTTTAAATGTAGCAGGTGTTTTGAAGGCCTTTAAAATCAAATGAAGTTAATAGAGAAAATAAACGTTTTGTTTTTTCAGCCTCTTGTGTGGCCTTGGGGCATCTCAACACTTTACAGCTAATGTATAACATTTGAAATGTAGTTAGTATTGCATGGTAGGGAAATGTAGCTGCCGTTTGTAATGCAGTTTGGGGGATAAGTAGTAGCTAGGAAATAGGAAGATACTTTTGTTTCTCTTTGAATGGTGTCATGGAATATTTTATGTATCCAAGGGGGAATATGAGGTCCTTTGGCTAATGTCTTTATTGACAGGCAGCAGCTTCAAAAATGCAGTACCTAATAATAGCCAAGTTTATGTAGGTAGGAACTGCAGATACTGGTTTATACTGAAGATTGACACAAAATGCTGGAGTAACTCTGCAGGTCAGGCAGCATCTCTGTATCTCTGTGGTGGGTGGGTTGGGTAGTAAGCAACCCACTGGATTGTAAGCTGCCCAAGCAAAATATGAGATGCTGTTCCTCCAATTTCCGTGTGCTCTCATTCTAACAATGGAGGTGGCCCAGGTCAGAATGGGAAGGGCAGTTCAAATGTTTAGAAACCAGGAGATCGCATAGGCCAAGGCAAACTGAGCGTAAGTGTGCAAGTGTAATGGCCAGGTTTGTTTGGTTAGTTTATGTGCTAACAATTTGTATAATGTTTGAACCCATGACCATGTGGCTGAGGCACAGGTGGCACCACTGAGCCGAGTCAGCATTGTTTCCCTCAATAACCTATATAATTTTATTAACTGGAATAATATGTACAATGGCTATGCCCAGTAAAACACATATAATGCCTAGGAAGTGCCAGCTTATTTATAGGGTGAATCTTGCTGGCTAAGACCTGCTGGTAATGTTTTGGATAATGTGGGTCCAGCTTACTGGCTTGAAACCTCCTGGACTCCAGTAGTGTGGCCTGGTCGGTGGGGGCGCTGCAAGCCAGCAGCCCTGCCAGCAGCGTGTTAGTTTTTTCTACTTTTTTTGTTTTTTCAGTATGTCCTAAAGTGTGTTTTTAATGTCCCTCTGTGTGTCTTGTGTGGGGGGGGGGGGTAAGGGGGAAACCGTTTTGGTCGCCTCCTCCACGGAGAGGCGACTTTTTCCATGTCGCCTCCCCCCGTGGCCTAACAGCAAGGATCGGTGCAGCCTTTCCCGGAGACGTGCCTGGGACTTCAGCTTCGGGCGCAGCGAGGACGCTTTCGTCGCGGAGCGGGCGAGCCCTCGCCGGGGGTCGCCGGAGGGCAGCGCTCCGTTCGCTGGCCCACGGCAGCCTGAAGCCGCGGAGCTCCAGCTGGCGCAGCGTCCGGAGCCTCGTTGGGGACCTGGGAGGAGAAGAGTTCCGACCGCCGGCCCGCGGCCAACTTCTACCGCGGGCGCGGCATGGACTTACCATCCTGAACGGGGTCCCTCGCCGGGGATCCCTGGAGAAGAGCTCCGACCGCCGGCCCTGCAGTCTGCGGTGCTTCTTGCTGTGGCGCAGCGGGGACTTTAAATCTTCGACTGCCGGCCTGCGGCCTACACCATCTTGAAGCCGCGGTCTCCGGTGGGGAGACACCGACTCTGGACTTACCTTGTCTGAACCTCTGGACGCCCGCAGTGGCGACTGCGGAGGGTTGAAGGTTCCGACCACGGGGGAAAATGGAGGAGGACTGACTAAATTTTGTGCCTTCCACCACAGTAATGAATGCTGTGGTGGATGTTTGTGTAAAATTTTTATTGTGTATTGTGTGGTCTTTTTTTATTGTACCGCTGCTGGCAAATTCATTTCACTTGCACTTTATGCACTGAAATTCCTGTGAAAGCTTTTGTCAGCTGGTAAAACCCCACACCTGGCTCTGCCAACAGTCTAAGCTTTACTGAGTTTCTATATTTCTTTGGCATTCAGAAAGATTGAAAAGTTACTAAAAGTGAAGTCGTTATTTATTAAATATTAACTTGCCATTGAAAGTAGATTGAATTAAATATTTACAGACAATTAAAATAATTAATCTAATACATAGTTTAAACTATTAAACTGAACAAAAAAATAAATCAACCTGCCTTCTCTGTCTCATAACCACAGCCCGAAATCCCAATTGAAAACAGTGGAGTCCATGATAGATCTAAACTGACGCAAAAACCAAACCATGATTTCCTGGTTTAAATGCTTTCTCTCTGAGTCCAACAATTTACCATATTAACTGATTGAATATTTATCACATTCAAGGATATATGTGTGAAGTCCCAGAAATTGCCAATTAAATGGCTAAATGTCAGAAATTCCATTCAAAACAACCCTAATTTACTAGGGAGCTCTAGTCCTATATGTTTATAATGTGTACTCTTTTTTAAAAATTACTGGATCAGCCATCAGCTTCCTTTTTAATCAAATTTGGAGTGAAAAGTTTTGTTAGTTATGATATCTAAAATAAACAGAGCCATTTGAATTGTGTTCAAAATTATTTATTGTCCATTCCATACTTACCAGTAGCGGCATCTGCAGGAACCATTCTGCAGGAGGTCTGTGCTCACTGATTCTTCCACAAAGTAGAACTTGCTGCTGTCACATGTCATGATTCTTAACTATGTCAAATATTCAGATATTTGAAAAATTCAAATTATTTATAAAGAAGACTGGGAATTTTATTTTAATACTTCAATGTGTTTTTAATCATTAACTACATATGGTATTAATGTTTCATTGATTAAAAAGCACATTAAATGGGAATGAGTTGCCTTACAGATGTAAGTGAATGTCTCATCAAACATAATCCCTACAGATTATAATTTAAATTTCTATTGATATACGGTAATATTAACCATATAATTGTTTGTACTCTGGTGTATAACCTGAACGCCAGAACAGTCGTTCTGCTACCTTGCATCACATTTTACAAAGTATTCCTTAAAATTTCAAGAATGTTATAAAGATCAGTAGTAACTTTATTTTTTACTGTTAAAGTATATAGCATTTTATATTAACCAACGTATGGTCAGCGTGATGATGATTATCTTTTTTAATTAATTATCACATTAAAATAATAACATTATTTTAATAAGACCGCAAGCACAACTTTTACACGATTTCAATTCAAGTGAGCATAATTTGACATAGACTTCAGATTGAGAGTACACCGGTTATCTAAATTGTTATTGGAATTAGTAAGATTAAACGAGAACTTACCAGTTTGAAGTATGATCTTTATTTTATGAGGAGTTACGTTGAGGGATTACGTGAAGAAGAGCCCGTCCAGCCGCACACGCGTCAATCTTCAAAGCAGCGGAGTGAAATCACAGACGACAATTACTGAAGTATGATAGTAAGATACATAAAGACTAGTACTACCAGCTCGATCTTTTATGACGGTGGGAGCGGAGGGCACGTAATCCCTCAACATAACTCCTCATAAAATAAAGATCAAACTTCAAACTGGTAAGTTCTCGTTTAATCTTACTATTTTACTTCGGAGTCACGTGAGTGACTACGTGAAGATTTCAAAGCTCTGTGATTTCAGGCCGTAGATTCAATCCAGGCGCTCACTGCATTGATTGACTCTAAATAAGTAAAATAATCAACAATGCACAACCATAACATGGATGTAACCAATTAATGGTTGATTTATCACCATAATAGTAACCCCTTTATCACAAAAGGAATATTTAATACTAAATCCCCAAAATAACACCACCAAATAACCACAGGTATTATAATCTCCTTATGGTAATAGGTGAATTCTTTCACTTATGCCTGCAGCCACGAGGATATGTTTTATTAGAACATCCAATTCCTTGGCATTCAAACTTGATGGTGCCCTGGTGAAATAAGATTAAA
Organism: Malacoraja senta; assembly: GCA_038087875.1. Classification (NCBI taxonomy): domain Eukaryota; kingdom Metazoa; phylum Chordata; class Chondrichthyes; order Rajiformes; family Rajidae; genus Malacoraja; species Malacoraja senta. Next base: position 25,461 of record JAXLNO010005995.1, read on the forward strand.
ATCTTTCAGTATCCATATGTGCATCAAGCAACTCATGCTTTAGCCATTTTTAAAATAGTCTAAACCGACACTTTCCTATGCAGCTATTTATGGCTAATAAAATACTCATACTGAACCTCTTTAAGGTTCTGATAGCTTAAATCTAACATTGTAAATGTGATACCACACATAGACGTGGATCCGTAGGATATGCTGGAACCCCAACTTACATCCTGTGATTCCACATATGTTTAAGCAATTCATAGACATAGAACACAATAGTAACTGTTTGTCTCTTTTCATCATGTCTATTCTTACTTTCTGCAATAGTTGCACTCTCTGTGCATTAACCAGTCCCCTGAACTTGACTTCCTTAATGATAATTCAAGCCAAGGACAGCACTGTAATAGGAGTCCACAAACAAAAACAATATAACATATCTCTTACATTCCAGATTGTTGTATACTTGTGTCTAAGAGGTTTTTAGAATTAAAATCCTTTCATAAATTTGCAGACCAAAGGGTGTAACCCTACCGCATTTTGTTCTGATTCCTCCATAGATATGCAGTAACGGCACTCCTTGCAGTATTCACATCATTATAGCTTAACTGCTAATAAAATAAAGAGTTTACAGAACTCTAACACTACTGATATGTCTATAGTGTGATATGTAATAGTCTGCTTAAGCAAAACATATCCCATTTCTTTATGTAAGAAATGTACTACTTCTGGGTACATCCCTCCAGATTGCAATAATATCCACAGTACAATCTGATAGTCCTCTTCTGATAAATGTCACTCCTTAAAATCTGTAAATCAACAACCAATATGATTATGTAAAGGATGTGAAGCATCAGTTATAGAGTGCACAAACAGATTAATTCTGTTTGGAAATCATAAGAGGCTTTTGTGATCATTTTAAACACCTCAGGGTACCATGGTTTTGTAGATCCAATCTAGTACCACCAATACTCCCGAAACGGAATCCTGTTTGCTCTTCTGTATATACTGTTAAATGAGAAAAATGGAAAATGTATACAAACAATTTACCTCAATGCAGCAAAAACATTCACCACTACTGTCCCAGTATCAGACTTTATAACATATATTTAGGTAATTGGTGGTTAAATCTGGAGACAAACAAGTCATCAATCATGCTATAATATTGTTAAATTTCTCACGATTCATGTAACCATATAACCATTACAGCACGGAAACAGGCCATCTCGGCCCTTCAAGTCCGTGCCGAACATTTTTATTATTTTTTTATTTTTTAAAATAAATACTTCCCCCTAGTCCCATCTACCTGCACTCAGACCATTACCCTCCGTTCCTTTCCCGTCCAGATACCCATCCAATCTATTTTTAAAGGATAAAATCAAACCAGCCTCCACCACTTCCACTGGAAGCTCATTCCACACAGCTACCACTCTCTGAGTAAAGAAGTTCCCCTTAATGTTACCCCTAAACTTCTGTCCCTTAATTCTCAAGTCATGTCCCCTTGTTTGAATCTTCCCTACTCTCAATGGAAAAAGCTTATCCACGTCAACTCTGTCTAACCCGTTCATAATTTTAAAGACCTCTATCAAGTCCCCTCTTAACCTTCTGCGTTCCAAAGAATAAAGACGTAACTTGTTCAACCTTTCTCTGTAACTTAGTTGCTGAAACCCAGGCAACATTCTAGTAAATCTCCTCTGTACTCTCTCTATTTTGTTGACATCCTTCCTATAATTAGGCGACCAAAATTGTACTCCATACTCCAGAATTGGCCTCACCAATGCCTTGTACAATTTTAACATTACATCCCAACTTCTATATTCAATGCTCTGATTTATAAAAGCCAGCACCCCAAAAGCTTTCTTTACCACCCTATCTACATGAGATTCCACCTTCAGGGTACTATGCACAGTTATTCCTAGATCCCTCTGTTCAACTGCATTCCTCAATTCTCTACCATTTACCATTGATGTACATGACAAACAACAGTGGACCCAACACAGACCCCTGAGCCACCCCACTAGTCACCGGCCTCCAACCTGACAAACAGCCATCCACCATTACTCTCTGGCATCTCCCATTCAGCCACTGTTGAATCCATCTTGCTACTCCACCATTAATACCCAACAATTGAATCTTCTTAACCAGCCTTCCATGAGGAACCTTGTCAAAGGCCTTACTGAAGTCCATATAGACAACATCCACTGCTTTACCCTCATCAATTTCCCTAGTAACCTCTTCGAAAAATTCTAGAAGATTAGTCAAACATGACCTTCCAGGCACAAATCCATGTTGACTGTTCCTAATCAGACCCTGCTTATCCAGATGCTTATATATATTATCTTTAAGTATCCTTTCCATTAATTTGCCCACCACTGACGTCAAACTAACAGGTCTATAATTGCTAGATTTACTCTTAGAACCCTTTTTAAACAACGGAACAACATGCGCAGTACGCCAATCCTCCGGCACTATTCCCGTTTCTAATGACATTTGAAATATTTCTGTCATAACCCCTGCTATTTCTACACTAACTTCCCTCAATGTCCTCGGGAATATCCTGTCAGGACCTGGAGACTTATCCGTGAGACTTGATATGAGTTAATGGTTCTGTAATTTCTTCAATAATGTTTTTTATTATAATCATATCAATATCATTCCAATCAGTAGAGGATTTGCTTTTACATTTTCTTACAGTGTCTATGATTTCTTTTCCTTCGACTGCTCTAAGGAAGATAGAGCTAGTATTTCTATCCCAAAGATCAGTATCTGCCCCTTCTTTTGTTTCTGGGTCATTCATTTTTTCTGCCAAATCTGGTCCCACATTTACAAAGAATTTGTTAAAAGCATTAACCGCATCATCCATATTATTTATTGTCTTGTCTTCCTCAATAAAATACTCAGGGTAGCCTGTATTTTTTTTATCCATTTCTAATAATACTATTTTGATTTGTCCAGCTGAGATGTAGTACCTCACATTTATCAGCATTAAACTCCATCTGCCATCTTTCAGCCCACTCTTCCAAATGGCCTAAATCTCTCTGTAGATTTTGAAAAGCTACTTCATTATCCACCACACCACCTATCTTAGTATCATCTGCATACTTACTAATCCAATTTTCCACACCATCATCCAGATCATTGATGTACATGACAAACAACAGTGGACCCAACACAGACTCCTGAGGCACCCCACTAGTCACCGGCCTCCAACCTGACAAACAGCCATCCACCATTACTCTCTGGCATCTCCCACTCAGCCACTGTTGAATCCATCTTGCTACTCCACCATTAATACCCAACATACATTCTATATTATCATTGATTCACATGACTTTTGAGTCTTCAACTATATTGAATCTACCTCATAGGTAGATTGCCAATCAAATATGTCTGGTAAATACCAGATCCAGATCACATTAGTCAGTCTATTACCAGATACTGACTTAAACCACTCAAATGATTGACATACGTTCTATTCCGTAGTCTCAAACTATGTCTAAACATGCAACTTTGCATATAAGAGCAAATAAGCTTTAGGTCATAAATGTTCCTAAAACTTACATAATGATCCCTTGTTATTTGATCAAAAGGTACTTTCTCCATATTCCATGTGCCTCCACAACTGAAAATACTTATAAGTATGATCTCAACTTAGAGCACTACCATTAGTGTGTAACATAATGGAAGGTATTTAGCCAGAATCTCTCTGGAGTCATTTGAGACACTCCTGATTCATTAATATTCCAGTAATAACTGTAACTGGCAAATACATGGCCTGGCAAACTTACCATAAATTGTATTATCCATGCTTACTATAAACTTTGATAATGCCGCAATCTAAATTCTACAGCTGAAAATAAGCAAATTTTGTAACATAGGCTTGTTTCCTGCCTAATTGAAGGTTGGTGCTCTATAATGAGCTTAATACCACTTCCAATTAAATACCTAATTAAGGATTAGTGCTCTATATTGACATTTATACAATGGTTGATGTTCTATAATGATCTACGTACAACTTCCCCTTAAATGCAGCCTTAATCTGCAATCGAATCACGATCATGTGTTCTCATTTCCCAAATAATCAATAACTGTGTTTGGAAACTATTTTAGATTTATCTCGATGGTTAACAAATCTCCAAAATGAGCTTTATTCTAACACTCATGGTTCTGTTGTAGTCCGAATGTTTCCTACAAGCAGAATATGGCAATATACCATTACCAAATGGCCCTGAGTCCTTAGTAAAGCTAATATTAAATCCAACTTCCTGTCCAATAGTCTCAAGGCTGAGAGTAAACATAATACAATGCTTTAAATTGCCATCATTGGCTTATCCAGATAAAATAAAATCTATTATACCACACATAGTCACATAGTAAAATGCTTATTTGTGAAATAGGCTGCATAACATTAACAAATATTATCCACTGTTTATACTGTACAAAATAGAGTAAAGATTTGTCAGATCTAGAATCAATCTACACCCACCATCCTTATTTGCTCTCATAACATATTTGGCATTAATTGATGGTAATGGTGAACTGACCTCTTAATCATCTCTTTCCCACAATATTTCATGTTTTGTCTGAATCTACATATTCTCTTATTTTGAGAAAATATGTGTCTGGTTTCAAATACCTTAGTAAGAGAAACCAAATATGGGTAGAACTACATTCTAAACCCCACAATACTGTACAGTATAATATCAGTTTGCCATTTTATAGTAAGCAATGTAATCTTCCCCAACTTGTAAGTGAAAACATTTAATATGTTTCTTACAGAACCAGACCTCCTCAGGGTTTGCTCATGGCAATCGTTATCCCCTGATCTTAGTGGAATATTATAACTTCCACATAACTCAGGAGGAGTGCGCCTATAACGCACATATGGGAGAGACTGAATTGATACTTTACTATCGCCAGTCACCACATATTGGTAGGGAAAACAGCCTTAATTTTATCTGTTAATCACACAGGATCATACCCTTTTTAGCTAGATCTTTCTAAAAACAGATTAATAGACAATTTAAATATTAGATGGTGTACAGAGCCCCCAAATTTAAGGTATATATTAGGTTTTATAGCACTTTTATAAAACAATTATTTGAAAGTGCGTACTACTACATGAGTGCTAATTCAACCTTGTTGTGATATCAACACATGCTCTCCATCTACCTTTGGTCAAAAAAGCCTTAACGCCTGACCAGTAATTTCAATACCCTCTCCCCCGCTGAGACTTGCTTATCATGCTCAATACTGCGGGTTTATTTATGTAGACAGCTCATACCTGGTTAGAACCTGGAGCTGCTGGGAGAGTAAGTATTTTATTGACATAGTTTATTTATCACCCAATGGTTCCCTCATCTTTTTGGAACCACAACTTTAATATATTGTGCCAACTCTGGTCCTTTGGCTCTGTATTGCGCTCTAGGCCTCATATAATCCGTATACTTAAATCTTTGTATAAACTAAACCTCCTCATGGAGGGCCGAATTTACATCCTACTTCAGGTATCTCTAGCGCTGGCTCTCCCATAGGTCTACGCATAACAACCCTTCCAGTTGCTCTGCATGCGGGCACTCTTGTAGGCCCATCATAGGCAGCCCTCTTTCAGGTGCTGCTGGCGCTGGCTCACATGTAGGCCAATGCTAACTCCCAGATATAGTTGGCGCTGGCTCTCCTGTAGACCAACGTACCTTAACCAACCATTTGCTGACACTGGCTCACCTGTAGGCCAGCGCTGAACCGGATTTTCCCCCCAAATATTTCCTATGCTGGCTCTCCCTTTAGGTCAACATTGAGCCGGACCTTATAAAGCACTCCATGCGCTGGCTCTCCTCTAGGCCAACGCTAAACCTGGACCTCCACCAGGTACCCCTGCACTGGCCCTGTAGGGACCATGTTAAAACAGACCTTCCCCAGGCACTTCATACACTGGCCTTCTCTAGCCCAACACAAAGCCAGGACCTCCCCTAGGCACTTCATATGCTGGCTCTAATTTAGACCAAATAGTTAACCTGGACATTCCCCAGACTGCAGTGCACTGCAACTAGGTTTTCAAAAGTATAATAAACCAGTTACCTGACTCAGGCATTCCCTGCATTGCCTTGTAACTAGGTTTTAAATATAACCAACTAGTTACCTGAAACGGGGATCTTCGGTCTGACTTCTTTAACGGCAACCTCTTATCTATGCGATCTAAATAGCGCTAAACGACAGACGTTTTTTGTTTTTGTTTTTATTTTAAATTTGGCGCCCGCTACTCATCTTTTTGGAAGCACAACTTTAATATACTCTGCGGTACACCTCCTCAATTTCCTTTATTATGACTTGTATCTTATTACTACGTCTTTTAAATCACCTGAAAACCGTAAGTAAAAACTTACCTTCAGGTTTTTTACTTTTGGTTTGCTTTTTACTTACCGGTTTGGAGGAACTCTGCTCGCTCCAAACTTCGGCACTTCGCTATGCGTCTGTACGATATGACGCGTGTGCGGCTGGACGGGCTCTTCTTCACGTAGTCACTCACGTGACTCCGAAGTAAAATTAAGAGACATTTGGACATATGTGTATGCAGGGAATGGAGGGATATGGACTATGTGCAGGTAGGTAAGAGCTGGTATTGGCATTGTGTTTGGTACAGACTGGGCCAAACGGCCCCTTCTTGTGCTGTACTGTTCTCTATTCTAATTTATTGATGTGTGTCAAATTTACTTACATAATGAACAGTGAATTTGCATTTTGTTACCAACAAAAAAGACTCAAAGAAGCATGGTCAAATACCATCTTGCCACTGTATCTTGACAAATCCAGCTGTCATGATAGGGTTTGAACTTTTGTCTGTAAGATATAATGTATGTCAATATTGGGTTGTTGTATGTCAATATTGGGTTGTTGAAGGACAACAATCTGAATTTAGATGTTAGCCTATGTATGCTTATGCTGAGGATCTTGCAAGGTCAACCAAGCAAATTTGTTATGACTGACCCTGCTGGGGGGGAGGGGGCGGGGTTGGAAATTTGATTGAATGGTACCAGAACAACAATCTTGCTCTCAAAGTTAGCAAGACCAAGGAGCTGATTGTTGACTTCAGGAGAGGAAAACCACGGATCCACCAACGTCTTCACTGACGGGATGGTGGTGGAAAGCGTGAACATCTTTAAATTTCTGAGCATGAATATCTCTAAAGATCTGTCCTGGACCAGCACACCGATTCAATCACAAAGAAAGCTCATCAACGCCTCTATTTACTTAAAAGATTGAGGAGATTCATAATGTCGACAAATAGCATATCGAACCTCTAAAGCATACCATATAGAGCATGCTAACTTTATCACAGCCTGTTCGGCAACTCAAATGACCAGGAAAGAAGAAGACACCAGAGAGTGGTAGACACTGCCTGGTCCATCACAGGTACTGACTTCCCCATTATCGAAGGGATCTAGATGAGGTGTTGCTTGAAAAAGACAGCCGCTATAATCAAAGAGTCACCCAAAATGGTCACACACTCATTGCATTACTAGGTCGGTGGGGAAGTGTCCGTTTTTTTCTACTTTTTTTGTATTTTTAGTATGTTTTAATGTATGGTTTTGATGTTTCTTTGTGTGTCTTGTATGGGGGGTGATGTGGGGGGGGGGGGGTAAGGGGGAAACCGCTTCGGTCGCCTCCTCCACGGAGAGGCAATTTTTTCCATGTCGCCTCCCCCGTGGCCTAACAGCAAGGATCGGTGCGGCCTTTCCCAGAGACGTGCCTGGGGCTTCAGCGGCGGGCGCAGCGTGGACACTTGGCGTGGAGCGTGGACACTCGGCATGGAGCCCTCGCCGGAGGGGAGCGCTCCGTTTCACTGGCCCGCGGCAGCCTGAAGCCGCGGTCTGCAGAGCTCCAGCTGGCGCGGCGTCCGCAGCCTGGGATCCCTCGTGGGGACCCGGGGGAGAAGAAGCTCCGAATGCCGGCCCGCGGCCAACTTCTTACCGCGGGCGCGGCATGGACTTACCATAGGAGCGGGGTCCCTCGCAGGGGACCCCTGGAGGGGAGCTTCGACTGCTGGCCCTGCAGTCCACGGTGCTTCTGGCTGCGGCGCGAACTTTAAATCTCCGACCGCCGGCCTGAAGCCGCGGTCTCTGGTGGGGGAGGCGCCGTTTCAGGACTTACCTGGACTTTTTACCTTGTCTGCACATCGACGCCCGCAGCGACGGCTGCGGAGGGTTGAGGTCCCGACCACGGGGGAAAATGGAGGAGGACTGGCCAAATTTTGTGCCTTCCCCCACAGTGATGAAAGCTGTGGCGGATGTTTGTGTTCAATTTTTAGTGTGTTTTTGTGTGTTTTTCATTGTACCGCTGCTGGCAAATTCATTTCACTTGCACTTTATGTGCAATGTGACGAATAAAACTGATTGTATTGAATATGGTAGAGGAGCCTAAAAACCATGACCACCATGTTCAAGAACAGCTTCCCAGCAGTCATCAGGCTCTCCAACACAACACAACACTTACCTTAGTAACAAATATCTTCTCTGGATTATGTGTTTGGTTGCACTCTGGACTTATGTTTTTGCACTCTTATGGTTACCTAATATTACAGTTATTAGTCTATTATATTTTTGATTATTGTATATTATCTGCACATTATTGCGTTTATGGGCCTGTTATGTTGCAGTAAATAAGAATTTTATTATTTTGTTGTGCGATACATATGACAATTCAATACCCTTGACATACTAAACAATTTAAAATTATAGATTGAAACCTTTGGAAAAGGGTCATTTTGTGAGTTTTTTTCAACGTTAATTGAATGTTCATGATCAAAATAGTCAACAGAATGAAAACCTGAAAGAAATAAGAATTTGTGAGCCCAATGATTCCAATTTCAGTTTTTTCCCTATATTTTAAGCGATCCTAAAAGTTGTGATATAGGGTGGGATTGTTCTGGCTAAGAAAAGTTTATATATTAACCAGACCAAGTGCAGACCCGTTGGGGGGGGGGGGGGGGTCTGATCCCCAAACGCAGCCGTCCCCATACTTGTAGCCCCCACAGGAGGCGTGGGGGGCAAAGAGGGAGGGGGGGCAGAGAGGGGGGAGGTAGAGTTTGAGGGGGTGGGGGGGGGGGGGCGGGTCATCACAGGGAGGGCTGGTTCCCGAATGCAATACTCCCTCGCTGGCGACTCCCAGCTGCAGGCACCCCCCAACGCACCCGTCCCCTACCCGTAACCCCCAAGGGAGGCCGGCTCCAAGCAGGGCACGAGCACGGGGGGGGGGGGCAAGCAGTGCGAGCAAGAAGACAGTGGGTTTTTTGTCAAAGTCTTTTCAGATTCTTGAACATTTTCATTAATAACTGGAGAAATAAAGGATGAATTTTTTAGATAAGGCGATTTTGGACTCCAGGGGGGAAGTCTCTAGTGGAATATGTAAATTTTTTACCGTTGGCGCGTTGTTTTTTCGAGAAGATGTGGTTATACACAAACAAACACACACGAACAAACACACACACACATCCAAGATCAGAGTTTTAATAGGTATACTAGACCAAGTGCAGACCCGTTGGGTCTGTTCCCGCAACGTGCGGTTGCGAGGGGAGGGGGCGGCCTGAGGCGTCACACACACACTAACCAACCTCTCCCACACACACACACACACACACTAACCACCCCTCACACACACACACACACACTAACCACCCCCATTGATATTATATTAAGAAGGGAGGAGAGGGGTAGGGCCGCCCAATAGCCGTCGGCCTCAGGGTGAGCCTCAGCTCCATGGCCTCGCATCCTCGGCGCTTCAGACCCCGAGTACGGGGGGGGGGAGGGTGGAGTGGGCATGCGGGCGTGATCCCGAGTGAGCCTGCGGGCCGGCAGCGAGGATGGCGAAAAGCAGCGGGGGGACCAGCCGATCCTTGGCTTCCGCCAGCGTGACAGAGCCGGGGGGGGGGGGGGATGTGGAGGAGAGCCGGGCGGCAGCAGCCGTTATGGTCGCGCGGGGCACGCGATGAGAAGGTGGCCAGCGGGAGGCGAAAAAATGAGTGAGTGGGGGGGGTGAAGGATTTTATTTAAAATGTGCACAGAAAAATGACTAAATTTAATGAGGAGTGGATTTGCGAATGTAAAAGTAAAATCGCTAGGTCTCCCGGGGCACGCGATGAGAAGGTGGCCAGCGGGAGGCGAAAAAATGACTGAGTGGGGGGGGGGGATTTTATTAAAAATGTGTACAGAAAAATGATTACATTTAATGAGTGGATCAGCAAATGTAAAAGTAAAATCGCTAGCGAAATGGTAAAAATCTCGGCGTTTTTGCGTTTGGTTTTCGCGGAGTAACGAATCAAAGGCAAAATTCAAAGGCAAAATGCTGCAAAATGACATACACCCACACACACACACACAGTTTTAAAAGTATACTAGGCCAAGTGGACCCCGAACGTGCTTCAGACCCCGGGGTGTGGTTCCTGAACGTGCTTCAGCATTTTGACGGCGTAGACAGCGTCTTGAGCCAGCGTGAGAGAGCCGGCCTGGGGGGGGGGGGGGTAGTTGAGGAGAGCCGGGCGACAGCAGCGAAAAAATTAAAATGTCGGCGTTTTTGGGTAAGAGCCGGGCGCTTGAGCCAGCGTGAGAGAGCCGGCCCGGGGGGGGGGGTAGTTGAGGAGAGCCGGGCGGCAGCAGTGAAAAAATTAAAATGTCGGCGTTTTTGGAGGAGAGCCGGGCGCTTGAGCCAGCGTGAGAGAGCCGGCCCGGGGAGTGGGAGTGGAGGAGAGGCGGGCGGCAGCAGCTAAAATCGCCTGTGAAGGGAAAAAAATTGCATTGTTTTTGGAGCAGAGCCGGTCGGCAGCAGCCGTTATGGTGGCTGGCCAGCAGGAGGAGACAAAATGAGTGAGTGGGGGAGGGGGGGGGATGGATTTTATTTTAAAATGTGTACATAAAAATGTCTAAATCTAATAAGGAGTGTGTTAGGGTATGTAAAAGCGAAATGGAAAAGAATCGCGGAGTTTACAATCTGCTGAGAATAATTTCTTAATTTTGTGGGTGCTGAGAATCACTTGTGAAGAACATAACAGGACTGAGTCCAGAAGAGCTCTTCATAATGGTGTATCCAATTGCCTGTGATTGGCTGTTATTAAGCAGAATGGAAATCAATCTCCTTCCTGATTTGGAAGCTGATCCCAGTATTCAGGGCTTATTTCATTCAAAAGCATAATTGA
>JAXLNO010005996.1:0-19402 GCA_038087875.1 Malacoraja senta
TGGAGCAGCTCAGCGGGTGAGGCAGCATCTCTGGAGAGAAGGAATGGGCCACGTTTCGGGTCGAGACGTTTCAGGTCTGAAGATGGGTCTCGATCCGAAATGTCGCCCATTCATTCTCTCCAAAGATGTGCACCCGTAGTCAGGATTGAACCCGGGTCTCTGGCATTGTACGGCAGCAACTCTACCGCTGCGCCACCGTGCCGCTCTTTTTATGCCTCATAATTTCATACACTTATGTCAGTTCTCCCATCAACCTCTGGCATTCGAGAGAAAACAATTGAAGTCTGCCCATCCTTTCCTTATAGCTAGTACCCTCCAATACAGGCAGTGTTCTGTATTCCCCTTCTGCACTACCTCCAAAGCCTCCATATCCTTACTGTAATGGGGGGTGTCCAGAACTGCATGCAATACTCCAAATGTGACCTCACCAAATTCCTATAGTTGCTTCATGATTTCCTGACTGTTATGTTCAATGTCCTGACTAATGAAGGGAATCATAAAATCTCACAATCCCACAACAGACAGAGGACCTTTGGAGTTTTGTGGCCATGCTACCATTTTGAGCTGGCCAATTAATCTCACTCCCTTCCACCTTCCCTGTCTCTCTATATATTTTTTTCCTTTCAAGAAATATCTTTTCGATGTCACTGTCGAATCTGCATCCGTCACCATTTCAAGCAGTGTAAAATAATGCCTCCTCGATTTCTTATAGCAGTCACTTTAAAACTGCTTTCTCTTGCGGTGCAGCTGGCAGAACTACTGCCTCACTGCACCAGTGACCCGGGTTCGATCCTGACCTCAGGTGCTGAGTTTGCACGTTCTCCCTGTGACTGCATGGGTTTCCTCCGGGTGCTCCGGTTTCCTCCCACATCCCAAAAATGACCTGCGGGTTTGTAAGTTATTTGGCGTCCGTAGATTGCCCCAAATGTGTAGGGAGTTGATGAGAAAGTGAGATAATATTAAACTAGTGTGAACATTTGATCGATGGTCAGCATGGACTCTGTGGGCCGAAGGGCCTGTTTCCATGCTGTATCTCCAAACTAAAACTAAACTGCCAATTCCGTCATTCTGAGCTTATTTATCAAAATCATTCAAATTTGAACAAGTGTATACACGTTCATAAATGAGAGTAGCTGAATTAGGCCATTCGGCCCATCTAGTCTACTCTGCCATTCAATCATGGCTGATCTATCTCTCTCTCCTAACCCCATTCTCCTGCCTTCTCCCCATAACCTCTGACTCCCGTACTAATCAAGTATTTGTCAATCGGCGCCTAAGAAATACCCATTGACAGTCTCCACAGCCTTTTGTGGCAATGAATTCCACAGATTCACCACCATCAGATTTTCTGTTAGCCTGCCGTCCTCGAAGGTGAACTTTATTTGGAGTATTGTGTGCAGTCCTGGTTGCCCATTACAGGAAATATGTGGAAGCTTTGGAGAGAATGCTGAACACGTTCACCAGAATGTTGCCTGGATTAGAAGGTATTAGCTATAAAGAGAGGTTGGACAAACTTGAATTGTTTCCTTTGGAGCGTTGGAGGCAGAAGGAAGACATAGAAAACTAGAAAATAGGTGCAGGAGTATTCGGTCATTCGGCCCTTCGAGCCAGCACCGCCATTCAATATGATCATGGCTGATCATCCAGAAACAGTACCCCGTTCCTGCCTTCTCCCCATATCCCTTAATTCCATTAGCCCTAAGAGCTAAATCTAACTCTCTCTTGAAGAACTGATAGAAGTTTATAAATTGTGAGAGGCAGTCAGAATCTTTCTCCCAGGGTGTAAATGTCAAAGACCAGGTGGCATAACTTTAAGATGGGAGGAGCAACGTTTTAAGGAAATAAGTGGGGCAAGGTTTTTTACACAGAGTGATGGGTCCCTGTAACAGGTTGCCAGAGGTGGTGGTGGAGGCAGATACAGTAGCGGCATACGATAGGGACTAGTGTAGTTCCCATAGTGTGTTCGGCTGAACGCACTACTCTCTGCAGAGCCTTCTTGTCCTGGGCAGAGCAGTTCCCAAACCAGATTGTGATATTTCCGGACAAAATGCTTTCTACAGCCGCTGAGTAGAAGCACTGGAGGATCCTCAGAGAGATTCAGAATTTCCGCAGCTGCCTGAGGTGGTAAAGGCGCTGCCTTGCCTTACCAGTGCGGCAGCGTGTGATGTCCATGTCAGATCCTCTGAGATGTGGACTCCCAGGTATTTAAAGCAGCTCACCCTATCCACAGTAGCCCCATTTATCTTCAGTGGCGTGTACATCCTCGGATTTTGTGCCCTCCTAAAGTCCACGATCAGCTCCTTAGTTTATTTGACATTCAAGAGGAGGCTGTTGTCCTGACACCAGAGTGCCAGGTCGGCCACCTCTTCCCGGTTGGCCTTCTCATTATTTTCGGTGATCGGGCCCACCACCACAGTGTCATCAGCAAACTTGATTATAGAGTTGGAGCTGAACCTGGCCACACAGTCATGTGTGTACAGGGAGTACAGTAGGGGGCTGAGGATGCAACCCTGGGGGGATCCTGTGCTCAGGGTGAGGGTCTTCGATGTATTTCTTCCCATCTTGACTACCTGGGGCCTGGCAGTGAGAAAGTCCAGGACCCAGGCACACAGGGAGGTGTTGAGCCCCAATTCCAGCAGCTTCTCAGCAAGTCTGGTGGGGACTATCGTGTTGAAGGCAGAACTGAAGTCAATGAACAGCATCCTCACATAGCCCCCCTTCTGGCTGTCAAGGTGAGAGAGAGCGGTGTGCAGAACCTGGGAGACCGCATCATCCGTGGATCTGTTCGGACGGTATGCGAACTGCAACGGGTCCATGTTGCGAGGGAGGAAGGCGCAGATGTGGTTCTTGACCAGCCTCTCGAAGCATTTCATGACTACCGAGGTGAGGGCCACCGGTCGGTAGTCATTCAAACAAGCTGGACAGGCATTCTTTGGTACAGGCACAATGATGGATCTTTTGAAGCAGGCAGGGACCACGGACTTGGCCAGGGAGAGGTTGAATATTGTAGTGAGCACCGGAGCAAGCTGAGTAGCACAAGAATTAAGTACTCGCCCAGATATGCCTTCTGGGCCTCCAGCTTTCCTCGTGTTCACACGTGTCAGAGCCCTCCTCATGTCGTGCTTGGACAACGAGAATGTGTATCCATCCCCAGCGGAGGACCTCCCTCCAGCCTCGCTAGCCAGCGCACGGGCGGTGTTGTTGTTAGCCGGCGAGCTAGGGGTGATGTTGCCCATCTCAAAACGTGCATAGAAAAGGTTCAGGTCATCAGCTAGGGAGATGCCAGCACTCCCGGTTGAGGGGGGGCTGCTCTGGCAGTTAGTTATAGTCCGTAGCCCCTGCCAAAGGCATCTGGTGTCCTGCTGCTCCATCTGTGACTCCATCCTGTCCCTGTACCTCCTTTTTGCATCCTTCACCGCCCTTCGCAGTCGGTAGGACTCTACCTTGTAGACGTCCATATTTCCGGATGCCAGGCCAGAATTGTAAGCAGCGGTGCGAGCATTCAAGGCAACACGAATGGACCTGTCCACCCTGGGTTTTTGATTAGGAAAGATGCTAAACCTTACCGTGGGGACGATGTTATCAGCTATTGTTGTAATGAAGTCCGTGACCGCTTCTGCGAACTCACTGACATCACTGGAACTTGCATGGAACATAATCCAGTCAACATCGCTCAGTGCATCTTGTAGCATGGCCTCTGACTGGACAGACCATCGCTTTACATCCCTCGTTACTGCCGCTTCCCGTACTATCCTTTGTTTATACTCCGGCAGCAGGAAAATGGTCAGATTTTCCAAAAGGAGGGAGTGAAACGGCCTTGTAGCCCTTCCGGAACGGCGTATAGCAGTGGCCCAAGGTTCATTCCCCCCTGGTGGCACACGTGATGTGTTGGTAGAAGTTCGGCATGACCTTTTTGAGATTTGATTTATTAATATCTCCAGCCACCACCATAGCCGCATCCGGGTTCTTGTTTTGGTGTCGACATAGCACATGGTGTAGGGCCGATAGTGCCACTTCTGTGTCCGCATGTCGGATGTAGACGGTGGTATGTAGACGGCTGTGACGATCACTGAGCCAAACTCAAGGGGAAGGTAGAATGGACGGCATGAGATCGTCAGATGCGAGCAGGAACGAGAAAGTGTCTGAATATTTCCAGGGTTGCACCAGTTATTATTGGTCATGAAGCAGACTCCTCCACCCTTGGATTTCCCAGATTCTTCTGTTCTGTCGGCACGGTAAACAGTGAAGGACTCGGTTGGGCTGATTACCTGATCCGGCACTAGCGAGGTCAGCCATGTTTCGGTCAGGCAGAGGATGTTACAGTCCCTTATGTCCCGCTGGAATCTAATCCTCGCCCTGAGGTCATCCAGCTTGTTCTCCACGGACTGGACGTTCGCCAGAAGAATGCTGGGCAGAGGAGGTCTTGCATTGAGCAGTTCCTCAACTATGCTGCGATGCATCCTGATAAAATGCTTTCTGCAGCGCATTTGTATAAGTTGGTGAGAGTTGTTGGGGACATGCCGAACCTCCTAAGCCTGCTAACGAAGTAAACAGATAGTAACTGAACCAACCTACCAACAACCAGAGAGCAGTCTTAATCTACTATCTACCTCATTGGAGTCCCTCGAACTATCTTTGATCACATGTTACTGGACCTTGCGCTAAATGTTATTCACATTGTTCCCTTTATCAAGTATCTGTACACTGTGGATGGCTCATTTGTAATCATGTATTGTCTTTCCGTTGACTGGTTAGCACGCAATGAAAGCTTTTCACTGTACCTCGATACACGTGACAATAAACTAAACTCAACTCAACTCTGAAGAAGGGTCTCGACCCAAAACGTCGCCTATTTCCTTCGCTCCATAGGTGCTGCCTCACCCGCTCAGTTTCGCCAGCATTTTTGTCTACCTTCAACAGATTAACTTGTCACTGATCTTAGCTGCTGTTCCTACTAGGGACAAAAGTACTGTCACCCTTGTCGTATGAGCAACAGTAATTTCTGAACTAACTTGGTGAACACATGTTGCTTTGAAGGATGGTTAAATGCAATTTCCTTGCTTCTTTCTCTTGCTACTCATCAAATGTTCGACCCAGTTACAGACTGGACCTATCATCCAGCAGTTTAGTATAATTTATATTTCCATTCATGAGGCTAACCAAAGCTTACTTGAAATTTCATCACCCATGATGTAGTGGCTCTGCCTCACTTGAAGAAATATAAATCATATTACATGGTTGGCCGCAAGATATCCCTTATATTTACTGAAAGCATTCTGATATTTCCTGCACTTGGTAAGTGCTATAAAACTGCGAGTTGTTGTTCAAATGCTTGGAAACATGAGCGACTTCCACGGCTCGTTTTAAACAATTCTCCCATTTCAAGTAAACGCGGAGATTTACGCGTGCAAGACCGAGTCTGAATGAAATCCCTCGTCAGTATTATAACCAAGCACGCAAGCTTTCTCTCCTATAAATGAATGTTGCCAACAGAAATATCCTGAAAATCGCGAGCAGCAGAATCCATTTAAAATTATGGCAGTCTGATGTCCCGGCAGGGAGAAAACTCACAATGATGGCAGTAGGGTTGATCAAATGGCAGATCAGACTTGATGGGGCCGAATGCCCTAATTCTGTTCCTTTGTCTTATGCTCTTATGGTCCTAATTGGTTGAGAGCAACGATCCATTTACATGTAATTGCTAAAAGTTTGATTATTTGTGGAGCTAGGGGCTGTAATGGAACTGCACGATAGTATGTAGGAACAAGTCAAGAGAGTGTTATTGCTATGTGTCCAAAGCAGTTGATAGAACAATGAAATTCTTACTTGCAGCAGCACAACAGAATATGTAAACATAATACACTGTAAACAATATAATAAACTAGAAAAAAAGTTCAGTGTGTGTATACATATATATATATATATATATATATATATATATATATATATATATATATATATATATACACTACGGCACATTTGTATAAGTTGGTGAGAGTTGTTGGGGACATGCCCAACCACCTAAGCCTGCTAACGAAGTAAACAGATAGTAACTGAATCATCCTATCAACAACTAGAGAGCAGTCTTGAGCTACCTTATTGGAGTCCCTTGAACTATCGTTGATCGCATTTTACTGGACACATAAAAACAAAAAATAATTGTGCAATAATAACAATAATTGTCTATGTAGTTCATAGCCTATTTGGAGGTTGTAGTGTTTAATAGTCTGAAGGTTGTGGAGAAGAAGCTGTTCCTCAACCTGGACGTTACAGTTTTCAGGCTCCTGTATCATCTTCCCGATGACAGGGGTTAAATAAGTATTTGGCCAAGATGGTGTGGGTCTCTGATGATGCTGGCTGCCTTTTCTACTCAAAGCGTCACCTATTCCTTCTCTCCAGAGATGCTTCCAACCTGCTGAGTTACTCCAGCATTTTGTGTCTATCTTGGGTGTAACAATATATGGGAAGGTACTTCTACAATGGTGGTGGTGCAGTAGTCATTACTTAACTAGTAATCAAAGCACTATAGTGCATATTCCACCCTGGCAACGGCACAGTTCAATTCAATCCAATTAATGCTCTGGAATCAGGAGTTTGCATTAGCAGCTAGTTTTGTTAATGATGCCCAGGTGACTGGTCAAAACATGACCACTGGTCTTTTTGTAAAATCTCATCAGACCCACTAATGTCACTCAGGAGAGAATATCTGACAAATACAGGTCTGATCTACAGTATATATGACTCATTAAAAAAAACTCTCTATAAATGGACTCATGAGCCACTTAATTGTCACTTCTATTTTAAATGCTGCCCTTTCCAGTAATGCCCAGGTCATGTAAAATTGAAAAATAACAAAAGATTTTACCTGCAGATGCAAAGTTGTGTGTCAATTGGGAATATCAATGAAGAATATACCTTCAAGAATATCAAGAGAATGTCAGGGTGTTTCTCTTTATATGGAAGATTTTCAGTGTTGGATGAGCAAGGATGTTTACTTCATAGTATTCATATTAAGAACATATTATGTTAGAAATTGCTATTATTGGAATTGTGATAGGTGAAAATAGTTTGGAAATAATGTGTATTGCAATACTGCAGTAATGGTGGGTGTGTTGGTCTGTTTTAATATAGTTTATATTGTAGGATTGGATTAGAAAGGATTAGAAAATACGTAGATTTACAGTTGTAGAGTCATACAGTGTGGAAACGGGCCCTTTGGCCCAACTTGCCCACACCGACCAACATGTCCCATCTTCACTAGTCTGACCTGCCCTGCTTGGTCCATAACCCTCTAAACCTGTCCTATCCAAGTACCTGTCCAATTGTCTCTTAAATGTTATGGTCTCAACTACTTTCTTCTGCTCGTTCCATACACCCATAAGGTCATAGGGAATAGGAGTAGAATTAGGCCATTCGGTCCATCAAGTTTACTCCACCATTCAATTATTGCTGCTCTATCTCTCCATCCTAACCCCAATCTCCTGCCTTCTCCCCATAACCTCTGACCCCTGTACTAATCAAAAAATCTATTGCTTTCTGCCTTAAAAATATCCACTAACTTGGCCTTCACAGCCTTCTGTGGCAAATAATTCCACAGATTCACCACCCTCTGACTAAAGAAATTTCTCCTCATCTCTTTCGTAAAAGAACGTCCTTTAATTTTGAGGTTATGACCTCTAGTCCTAGACCAAGGGTTCCCAACCTGGGGGAAATTTACCCCAGGGGGTACTTTTTCACCTACTCAGGAGGTACATTTGTTGATTCTGGATTTGTACATATTTTTTCTCATTGACTGACTGTGTTCGGTTCTTGTAGACCAGTATCTGTTCATCATTAGTCGTTCATAAATAAGTGAAATAATATTGTTATGTGCTATTAAAGTTGCCAGGGGTAAACAGGATGAAAAAGGTTGGGAACCCCTGTCCTAGACTCTCCCACTAGTGGAAACATTCTCTCCACATCCACTATCCAAGCCTTTCACTATTCCGTATGTTTCAATGCGGTTCAATGGGGTTGAGAGGGAAAGATACATCAGCCGTGATTGAATGGCGGAGTCATTCTTGTTGGGCCGAATGGCCTGATTCTTCTCCTAGAACCTACGAACTTATGATTTGTCCCGAAGATTTGAAGGCAGAAAAATGTCCTTTCAGTATTCTTCCAAGTCACACTTTGTAATCATCTGCAACTGGAAAAACTTAGTCGAAAAACTGAACACATGGAAACATGGTGAAAGCCAGGAAAGAGTCGATCCACAAGTAATCTACGTGTGACTGGTGAAAGGTTCTTCCTGCTGCCAAATGGATGTTCACCCATGCAAGATTAAGAGAGTGAATGAGCTGGAGAACTGAGATCAAGATTATATTGCAGATACCACACATGGATGAGTGCGCATTACAGCTGTCACACATCGGACAGGCACATGGATATGCAGGGAATGTGGAGATCTGGATTATGTGGAGACAGATAAGAGTTGGTCTTGGCACCATGTTCAACACAGACATTGTGGGCCAAAGGTCCTGTTCCTCTGCTGTAGTTTAGTTCAGTTTAGTTTAGTTTAAAGTTTAAACTAAAGTTTAAAGATACAGTGCAGAAACAGGCCCTTCGGCCCACCCAGCCGATGCCGACCATTGATCACCCATTCAACTAGCTCTATTTCATCCCACTTTCACATCTCACACGCTAGAGGCAATTTACAGAAGCCAAACAATCTACAAACCTGTACGTCTTTGGAGTGTGAGAGGAAACAGGAGCACATGGAGAAAACTCGCAAACTCCACACAGACAGCGCCCGTATTCAGGATCGAACCCGGGTCTCCGGCACTGTGCCGCTCTGTGTACTGTTCTGTGTCCTTTGATGTATACCAAATTAGCGTTGCATACTAATTCATGTCATGATTTCATGGCTTCTGCTGAAGGCTTGATGTAAGCTTGCAAATATTTTCAGCAATAACATAATGGATATTTATTTATTTATTGCCACATATGCCATTAAGCATTACGTGGTGAGATTTATTTTGCATATAATGAAGTGCCGCCATGTTTGGTGCCATTTCATCAAGTTTACAGTCCTGGCCTGGCCAAGCGAAGCCGTGGTATCCTCCATTGCTGCTCCACCACTGTAGGCCACATCCAGTCCGAGTTAGTGCCCTGTTTCAATGTCTTGAATTAAAAGTATTCAAATTAGCAAGAACCTCAGTGGGTGGCACAGTGGCGCAGCGGTAGAGTTGCAGCCTTATAGCACGAGACACCCGGGTTCGATCCTGACCACGGGTGCTGTCTGTAAGGAGTTTGTACGTTCTCCCTGTGACCTGCGTGGGTTTCCTCCGGGTGCTCAGGTTTCCTCCCACACTCCGAAGACGTACAGGTTTCTAGATTAGTTGGCATTGGTAAAATTGTAAATTGTCCCCAGTGTATGTCAGACAGTGTTAGTGTGTGGGGATCGCGGGTCGGCACGGACTCAGTGGGCCGAAGTGCCCGTTTCCACGCTGTATCTCTAAACTAATCGAAATTAAACTAAGCAAGTGTGGTTGGGACCGCTGCCAGCGAGTGGGGGATGGCCTTGGGCACGCTCTGCCGGAGCTCAGCAGCTTTCCCCGGTTTACTGAGCTGCTTGGTGAATCTCCACACCTCGGCCTTGCTCAGAACGGCGACGGCACCCAACGCGAGCATCTCTGAGAAACTCAAGCTACATCTTTACTCGCACACTACAGATACACCATTGGTATCCGAATGATATTGAGCTCAAATAACAGGAGCTTCCAATCCATATTTGAGATATGAGAGCCTGAACAGAAAGTCAGCTTGTGTCAAGTACTCATATCCCAGAGTAGGGCTTAAATCCCATAATTTTATCATCAAGTCTAAGAATAGAAAAGCTGGAGACTTCTTTTTGAACAGGGAAAAGACTTGGCTAGCCTCTATATTATTTGGTTACAGAGAAGAGCTGTAGATCATTTCATCAGGATGACCACATCTGTTTCAATTGAACACTGTATGCTTGTAAAAGTTTATAAACGTTTGCCAAACATTGTTTTATGATAACCCCACGGTCTTTCAAACTGGTTTAACCAACACGTTTAGTGAAAGTGAAGTCGTGGCAATGACAGTCTAGCCCCAAAAAGTGCTCTTGAATGGACCCTTTACAACATTAGTTTCGTTACGGACTACAAAACCGGCTGAAGGAATGCTTTCTCCAACTTCTTTCTCAGCCTCACACCTGTTTCCTGTAGAGCGCCAATTTTGTTGCATCAGCTAATAAAAAATGCTCGGATTCTCGGCAAAAATTCTGCATTGTGAAACCTTTTTCATTATACACAAGTGTTTTCAATACTTCCAGTCAAGTGTGAACTTGCGAGTTATACAGCAGCCCATGCATCATGCTTCCGACTGGCCCATTGGATAACAGAAGCTGTCAGCATCCGCACTGCCAGTCAAATAGACACCTCTGTCAGAATTTAATTAGATTTTATTCAGATTTAATTTATTTCATGTTTACACAGTGGAGCGGCCAATAATAACCTAACCCAAAGGCAAAAAGGCTGTAATTTATCCTAAGAATCTCCATTTCCTGTCTGCTTCAGAAAAATGCCCTGACAATGTGATCCTCATTTTTGCATTAACCCGCTATGTAAAATATGCGAAACAGATTTGATCTGTAAAGAGGCTTAACCTCGGAGTAATCTGATCAGAAAACTGAATGCTGTCGCAGGTGTTTATTTAGTTTCATGCTCCCTGGTGCTCACTTTTGAGCGGGATTGTTGAGTGGTAATTAAAAGTGATTTCATTTTTTTTAAAGATCGAAGAGAAAAGGATAGAGGAGGAAGGGTTCAAAGCAGCACAGTGAGAGAGTGGCACAGTCCAAGGCACAGATGTATTTCCAATGAGAAACAGGTAGACAGGTACATGGATAGGACTGGTTTAGGGGGATACGGGCCAAACGCAGGCAGGTGGGACTTGTGTAGATGGGTCATGGTCCCATTCAGCATGGTCCCATTCATCTTCAGCAACAGATGCAGCACAGGAAATCCCTTTTCCCTGTGGCTATCAAACGGTATAACCCCTCCCCCTTCTGTTGTGGGGTAGACTGACTCCCCCCCCCCCTCCCCCTCCAATCTTTGCACATCCCCAATCCTGGGATTTTCACTCGTCACTTTAATTTCATGTTTTATGTTTCTTGTTGTGTTTTATGACTGTTGGCAGACCAATTTCCCTCCTGGGATGTGTTGGGCAAGTCTTTTTACACAGAGGGTGGTGAGTGCCTGTACAGTTCTATGCTTGAGATATAGCCAAATATCTATACAACTAAAAGTCTCATCTTGACCACTTCCTGTCTACATTGTTAATTGATTTTAGAAAAAGTGCTACCCTATATCGCTACGATTTTTTGCCATCTTACTCACAGTCCTCCTCCGCTGCAGCAGCCCCAAGGAATTTTCCGATCGCTGAAAAATAAAAAAGTTGTGAATGTTTAAACAATCTTGAGATCAGCTGATTGGTCCTCTCGTCTGTCAATCACCATGATGAAGGTAACGCCCCTTCCAGGGGGGGCAGGAATATAAAACCCCAGATGCCTGGACGTGAGTCAATCACTTTGTAAGATCGCGAGGGAGAGGCCACAACTGTGATTCTGCTGTGAGTCTACTGAACTGTGAGTCTACTGAACTGTGAGTCTACTGTGTGCTTGCAATAAATGCTTTGTTACCCCGCAATGTGGTTGCAATGAATGATGATTGGTTAACCCTTTATGTGCTTGCAATAAATGCTTTGTTACCCCGCAATGTGGTTGCAATAAATGATGATTGGTTAACCCTTTATGTGCTTGCAATAAATGCTTCGTTACCCCGCAATGTGGTTGCAATAAATTATGATTGGTGAACCCTTAATGTGCTTGCAATAAATGGTTTCTCAGCCCTCACTGTGTTTGCAAGGAATAAATGGTTTCTCAGCCCCCACTGTGTTTGCAAGGAATAAATGGTTTCTCAGCCCCCACTGTGTTTGCAAGGAATAAATGGTTTGTCAGCCCCACTGTGTTTAATCCAAATGTCCCGCTCATTCCGTAACTTAGGCTGAGTGGACAAGTTGCTCTGATTGCGTAAGTTCCGCTAAGTGCAGAGGTCACGCTGATTGCGTAACTTCAGCTAAGTGCAGAGGTGATGCTGATTGCGGAAGTGCCGCTGACTGTGGAAGCCCCATAGTGGAGAGGCCGCGCTCAGCCGTGTGAGTAGATTCAAGAAAGTTTACTATCATATATATGGTGTGTGAGTCAGTGTGTGTGAGTGTGTGGTGGAGGGTGTGTGTGTGACTTGAAATGGAGTGACTTCACTTGAAATGGATTGACTTGACTTGACTTGACTTGAAATGGATTTAAGGGGCTGTCCCACTGTACGAGCTAATTGAAGAGCTCTCCTGAGTTAAAAAAAAAATCTCGTGGTAAGCACGTAGAATGTACGGAGCGGGTACGTCGGAGCTCGGGACGTCTCTTAGTGGCACGTAACGCTAACGGCAGGTACTCGGGAAAGGCGGTAAGCTCGGGAAGACTCGTGAAGATTTTTCAACATGTTGAAAAATGTCCACGAGAGCCCCGAGTACCTTCGAGCGGCTATTACCATAATTCTCCGAGTTCGAATCAGGGGAAACTCGGGAGAACTCTTGAATTAGCTCATACAGTGGGACAGCCCCATAACTTGACTTGAAATGAATTGACTTGAAATGGATTGACTTGACTTGATATGGATTGAAATGGATGGTTGGCCCTGCACTCACTGTTCTTGGCTTGGCTTGGCTTGGCTTAACTTGACTTGACTTGACTTGAAATGGATTGACTTGACTTGACTTGACTTGACATGGATTGACTTGACTTGACTTGAAATGGATTGACTTGACTTGACTTGACTTGAAATGGATTGACTTGACTTGAAATGGATTGACTTGACTTGACTTGACTTGACTTGAAATACATAGATACATAGATACATAGAAATTAGGTGCAGGAGTAGGCCATTCGGCCCTTCGAGCCTGCACCGCCATTCAATACGATCATGGCTGATCATCCAACTCAGTATCCCGTACCTGCCTTCTCTCCATACCCCCTGATCCCTTTAGCCACAAGGGCCACATCTAATTCCCTCTTAAATATAGCCAATGAACTGGCCTCAACTACCCTCTGTGGCAGAGAGTTCCAGAGATTCACCACTCTCTGTGTGAAAAAGTTTTTCCTCATCTCGGTCTTAAAGGATTTTCCCCTTATCCTTAAGCTGTGACCCCTTGTCCTGGACTTCCCCAACATCGGGAACAATCTTCCTGCATCTAGCCTGTCCAACCCCATAAGAATCTTGTACGTTTCTATAAGATCCCCTCTCAATCTCCTAAATTCTAGTGAGTATAAGCCAAGTCTATCCAGTCTTTCTTCATATGAAAGTCCTGACATCCCAGGAATCAGTCTGGTGAACCTTCTCTGCACTCCCTCTATGGCTATAATGTCCTTCCTCAGATTTGGAGACCAAAACTGTACGCAATACTCCAGGTGTGGTCTCACCAAGACCCTGTACAACTGCAGTAGAACCTCACTGCTCCTATACTCAAATCCTCTTGCTATGAAGGCCAACATACCATTCGCTTTCTTCACTGCCTGCTGCACCTGCATGCCTACTTTCAATGACTGGTGTACCATGACACCCAGGTCTCGCTGCATCTCCCCATTTCCTAATCGGCCACCATTTAGATAATAGTCTGCCTTCCCGTTTTTGCTACCAAAGTGGATAACCTCACATTTATCCACATTATACTGCATCTGCCAAACATTTGCCCACTCACCCAGCCTATCCAAGTCACCTTGCAGTCTCCTAGCATCCTCCTCACAGCTAACACTGCCCCCCAGCTTAGTGTCATCCGCAAACTTGGAGATGTTGCTTTCAATTCCCTCGTCCAGATCATTAATATAAATTGTAAATAGCTGGGGTCCCAGCACTGAGCCTTGTGGTACCCCACTAGTCACTGCCTGCCATTGTGAAAAGGACCCGTTTACTCCTACTCTTTGCTTCCTGTTTGCCAGCCAGTTCTCTATCCACATCAATACTGAACCCCCAATACCGTGTGATTTAAGTTTGTATCCTAATCTCTTATGTGGTACCTTGTCGAAAGCCTTCTGAAAGTCCAGATACAACACATCCACTGGTTCTCCCCTATCCACTCTACTAGTTACATCCTCGAAAAATTCTATAAGATTCGTCAGACACGATTTACCTTTCGTAAATCCATGCTGACTTTGTCCAATGATTTCACCACTTTCCAAATGTGCTGCTATCCCATCTTTAATAACTGACTCTAGCAGTTTCCCCACTACCGATGTTAGACTAACTGGTCTGTAATTCCCCGTTTTCTCTCTCCCTCCCTTCTTAAAAAGTGGGGTTACGTTTGCTACCCTCCAATCCTCAGGAACTACTCCAGAATCTAAAGAGTTTTGAAAAATTATCACTAATGCATCCACTATTTCTGGAGCTACTTCCTTAAGACTTGACTTGACTTGACTTGAAATGGATTGACTTGACTTCACTCGACTTGATTTGACTTGACTTTACTTGAAGTGGATCGACTTGACTTGAAATGGATTGAAATGGATTGTTTGCCCTGCACTCACTGTGCTTGACTTGACTTGACCCACAACACCCATGCTAGCGCTCCAGAACACCCCCCCCCCCCCACCCCACTGGCCAACAATATTGGAATTGGTGGAGAGGTGGAATATTGCGTTGGGGGACCAGCCCTCCCATGTGAACCTGGGACCCGACGGGTCCCACTTAGTCGAGTAGCCAGATATAGCCAAACCTATATAAACACTGGTTTCAATACAAGATTACGCTGATGGCTGCAAAAAATGGTCAGTGAGTGGGTGTATTCTTTCAAGACATATTTTCCTCATTCTTTTGTGATACAGGATTAGTTTGCAAACTCCTGAGTAGAATCAGTTCATAATTTCATGTAGAAATGTCTGCACATCCTCAGAATGAAAGGACATATCCTTAGAATGCAGATGAGGAGGAATTTCTTTAGCCATAGGGTGGTGAATCTGTGGAATTCATTCCCACAGAAGATCGTGGAGGCCAAGTCAATGGATATTTTTAAGGCGGAGATTGATAGATTCTTGATTATTACGGGTGTCAGGGGTTATGGGGAGAAGGCAGGAGAATGGGGTTGCGAAGGAAACATAGAAACATAGAAACATAGAAATTAGGTGCAGGAGTAGGCCATTCGGCCCTTCGAGCCTGCACCGCCATTCAATATGATCATTGCTGATCATCCAACTCAGTATCCCGTACCTGCCTTCTCTCCATACCCTCTGATCCCTTTAGCCACAAGGGCCACATCTAGCTCCCTCTTAAATATAGCCAATGAACTGGCCTCGACTACCCTCTGTGGCAGAGAGTTCCAGAGATTCACCACTCTCTGTGTGAAAAAAGTTCTTCTCATCTCGGTTTTAAAGGATTTCCCCCTTATCCTTAAGCTGTGACCCCTTGTCCTGGACTTCCCCAACATCGGGAGCAATCTTCCTGCATCTAGCCTGTCCAACTCCTTAAGAATTTTGTAAGTTTCTATAAGATCCCCTCTCAATCTCCTAAATTCTAGAGAGTATAAACCAAGTCTATCCAGTCTTTCTTCATAAGACAGTCCTGACATCCCAGGAAAGATAGTTCGGCTGTGATTGAGTGGCAGAGTAGACTTGATGGGCCGAATGGCCTAATTCTGCTCCTACAACTTATGAACTTATTGTTACTGACCTTCTAGTTACAGAAGAAGGGGGACACCAAGCACTGAGGGTGAGAGGAGAAGCTGAGGAGCAGTGTAATGAAAGACAGCAATATTGTGAGGGTTTGTGGTAGCGTAATGAAACCCATTTGAGTCATTACCGATTTGTAGGAAGCGGTTGAAAGGATGTTGTGGTCAGCCTGTTTTTTTTTAATCCTACAGGACACGGTGGGGCCGGGCGGCTTGTTATTGCTCCTCTCTGATGTAATTTCTAAATTATTCCATTAATAGCATTTGTTGACCTGCAGTCTGGATGTGGATGTGACAAAAAACACTGAGGGGCAGTTTCTAGATCTACAAACCACAAAGGAGAGCCACAGCAGAGAGAGTAAAGAAGAAATATTAGGAACTCAGTTCAGTTCAGTCTATTGTCACGTGTACTGAGGTACAGTTAAAAGCTTTTGTTGCTTGCTAACCAGTCAGCGCAAAAAGAATACATGATTACTATCGAGCCATTTACAGTCAATAGATACATGATAAGGGAATAACGTTTAGTGCAAGGTAAAGCCAGCAAAGTCCTATCAAGGAGAGTCCGAGGGTCACTCATTGGGTAGATAGTAGTTCAGCACTGCTCTCTGGTTGTGGTAGGTTGATTCAGTTACCTGATCACAGCTGGGGCAAGGAAAATAAATTCACCTTTGCATCTTTGGCTTTGGAATTGGATCTACAGAGCTGTATAAAACTAGAGCTAATACCCGCCCATGGATTAAAATTCAAACTATAGAAAGTTACTTTCGTTTAGTTCAGTTTAGAGATACAACGTGAAAACAGGTCCTTCGACCCACTGGGTCCACGCCGACCAGCAATCACCTCCCCCCCCCATACATTAGCACTATCCTACAACTATGGAAATTTTTGTTTTTTTACCGAAGTCAAATTAACCTACAAACCTGTATATCTTTGGAGTGTGGGAGGAAACCAGAGTACCCGGGGAAAACCCACGTGGTCACAGGGAGAACGTACAAAATCCGTGCCAACAGCACCCGTAGTGAGGATAAAACCAGGGTATTCAAAGACGTACAGTTTTGTTGGTTAATTGGCTTTGGTAAAATTGTAAATTATCCCTAATGTGTAGGATATTGTTAGTGTTTGGAGTAATAGCTGGTCGGCGCGGACCCGGTGGGCTGAAGGGCCTGTTTCCATGCTGCATCTCTAAAATAAAGTCTAAAGTTCCACATAAAAGCATGAAAGCTGTCATAACTTTGGCTGATATCACCATCCATTCCTTCCATAAGCCACTGTATTGTTCCATTCACAGCTATCCCATTGAGGACATTGGATTTTGTTTATGAAACTGATGTGCTACAATGCTGTGAACTATATTCTGCGCTCTGTATCTTCCCCTTTGATCTATTGATTGTATCTATGCATGGTACTGTATATCTGATCTGTTTAGATAACATGCAAAGCAAAACTTTTCATTCTACCTCGGTACACATGATAATAATAAACCTAAAATTAAAATCCATGGATATTTCACAAACCAACAAAGCCATACAGTAGCTATGGTACTTCATAATTAATTCATAAATATTGTGTCGATTTTCTGAAATAAAAAGAAATTCGAGACCCTTGTTTGGACTTAATATCAGTCACAGATTGGAGATATTTCTTGGCTGTGTGTGTGATCTTGGTACAGGCTCCATTACTGATCATATGTTAACACTCGGAGAGAGACTTAGTACAGAAACGGTATCTGATATTCCTCATGTATTTGGCTCTGCGAACTAACACTCTACACATGCCTGCGGCAACTCATTTGTAGGAAGTGTGGGTTGGTTGGGATACTGCGGTCAATCAATATTTTTCTAAATTGTTTCCGAATGGAACGGTTAGTTCCACTGCTAATTTCTAAACCACTTGAGTATGACTTTTGAAGCAAAAGAAGCCTTTTCCAACCCACTGCAACCACTTCTTCCAGCAAGTCATGTAAAATCTTTATTCTATTCAGTCTATATAATCCCCAAGGGAAATGAATAATAACAAGTAAAACCTTTAAGATAAAACACTGGCACATCTTTCATTGACTGCAATCAAGTGAAACTCACAGGATATCAGCCTACTATAAGTATAAAGATGCTTTCAAGTCACTGACTACAATCTAATTTGGGGCAATACACTGCTCTTTGGTGATTACATTGCTCACCCTGCATTGCATTTCACAGGTTTGTAGGAGGCCAGCAGGAAGCAGAGGCTTCATAGAATATCTGCCAAGCTTTTTGATTGTAAGTGCACTATAATCATGACACGTAGGGACCTTAACTTCAGTTAGTGGGGTTTTGATGCCATAACACGGTGGGTATCATGATACCAGATATCATGGATATCACCGGATCACCGGAAACTAGCAAGTTGGGCCAAAGGGCCTATTTCCATGCTGTATGACTCCATAACTCTAAAACAACATCAGTATCCTATCCCAGACCTGCATCTCCGCATATTTAATACAGATGGTAACGAGGGGCAGACCACATTGCTCACTGCCCACTGCAAGACTCCCAAAGTGGACACTTATTCTCTCTCCTCTGGGAGAGATTACCGGGCAAGCGAAGGAGACGATTCTAGGACATGTTCAAACCTCCTTACGTGTAAGAACTCCAACCTCGCCCTAGTTTCTAGACATGCGTATCACCAGCAACCTAACCTGGTCCCTTCACACTGATGCAATGATCAAAAAAGGACATCAATGTATTTACCTATTTTCGGCTTCTGAGAAGATTCAGCGTGTCCACAAGATTCTCTCAAACCTTTACAGATGCGCTAAAGAAAGTATTCTGATGGGCTCCATCTCAGTATGGCATTTGACCTCGTGAACCTTCAGAGAGTGGCGAACACAGCCCTGTCTATCGCAGGCTCATCGCTTCCTTCCATCCAGTCCATCTTCACAGTGTACTGCCTCAGCACTATCATCAAGGATGCCAGATATCCTGACCATTCTCTTTTCTCCACCTTCTGGGAGAAGATACTGGAGCTCAAAAGTCGAAACATACAGCTTATTCTCCAGGGCTATTGGACTCCTGAGATTAGAGGTTACTTAAAATCCGAGAATTCAATGTTCATACCTTTGGGCTGTAAACTACCCAAGTGGAATACGAGGTGTTGTTCCTCTAATTTGTGGTGGCCACATTCTGGCAATGGAGGAGGCGCAGGACAGAAAGGTGATTATGGGAATGGGAAGGGGAGTTCCAGTAAGCTTTGGCGGACCGAGTCCAAGTATTCACCAAAATGGACACCGGGTCTAAGCTTGGTTTCACTGATGTACAGGAGGCCACATTGGGAACACCAGAGGCAGTAGATGAGGTTGGAGGAAGTATATGTGGACCTCGTCTTACCTGGAAGGACTGCTGGGGTGCCTGGATGGAGGCGAGGGAGGAGATATAGGGATAATATGTGCAGAAGGTTAGATGAACAGTAAGGTCATGTCATAAGTGATAGGAGCAGAATTAGGCCATTTGGCCCATCAAGTCTACTCCACCATTCAATCATGGCTGATCTATCTCTCCTTCCTAACCCCATTCTCCTGTCTTCTCCCCATAACCGCTGACACCTGTACTAATCAAGAATATATCTACCTCTGCCTTAAAAATATGCATTGACTTGG
>JAXLNO010005997.1:0-117611 GCA_038087875.1 Malacoraja senta
GTTTGAGGCCACCTTGCCGGATTTCTGGCGACATTGCCAGAAATATGGCGACCTTCCCTGATTTGTGGCCACCTTGCCGGATTTATGGCGACCATGCCGGAAATATGGCGACCTTGACGGATTTGTGGCGGCCTTGCCGGAATTATGGCGACGTTGCCGGATATATGGCGACCTTACCGGATTTGTGTCAACCTTGCCGGATTTATGGCGACCTTGACGGAAATATGGAGACCTTGCCGGATTTGTGGCGACATTGCCGGATTTATGGCGATCTTGCCGGGATATGGAGACGTTGCCGGATTTGTGGCGACCTTGCCGGATTTATGGCGACCATGCCGGAAATATGGAGACCTTGCCGGATTTGTGGCGACCTTGCCAGCATTTATGGCGACTTTGCCGGGAATATGGCGACCTTTCCGGATTTTTGGCGACCTTGCCGGATTTGTGGCGACCTTGCCAGATTGTTGGCGACCTCGACGGATATGTGGCGACCTTGCCGGATTACTGGCGATCTTGCCGGATTGATAGCGACCTTGCCGGCAATATGGCGACCTTGCCGGTTGGAGGCGACCTATCCGGATTTATGGCGACCTAGCTCGAAAATTGCGACCTTGTCGGACTTGTGGCGACCTTGCCGGATTTATGGGCAACCTTGCCGGAAATATGGCGACCTTGCCGGATTTGTGGCGACATTGCCGGATTTGTGGTGATCTTGCCGCATATATGGCGACCTTGCCGGAAACATCGCGACCTTGCCGCATTTGTGGCGACCTTGCCGGATTTTATGACGACCTTGCCGGTAAATATGGCGACCTTGCCGGATTTGGGGCGACTTTGCCGGATTTATGGCGACCTCGCCGGAAATGTTGCGATCTTTCCGGATTTTTGGCGACTTTGCCGGATGTATGGCGATCTCGCCGGAAATGTGGCGACCTTGCCAGATTTGTGGCGACCTTGCCGGATTTATGGCGACCTGGCCGGAAATGTGGCGACCTTTCCGAATTTGTGGCGACCTTGCCGGATTTATGGCGACCTTGCCGGCAATATGGCAACCTTGCCGGATTTGGGGCGACCTTGCCAGATTTATGGCGTCCTTGCCGGAAGATTGCGACATTGCCGTATTTGTGGCGACCTTGCCGGATTTATGGCGACCTAGCCGGAAATATGGCGACCTTGCCGGATTTGGGGCGACCTTGCCGGATTTATGGCGACTTTGCCGGAAAATTGCGACCTTGTCGGATTTGTGGCGACCTTGCCGGATTTATGGCGAGCGAGCGGGAAATATGGCGACCTTGCCGGGTTTGTGGTTCCTTGCCGGATTACTGGCGATCTTGCCGGATTGATGGCGACCTTGCCCGTAATATGGCGACCTTGCCGGTTGGAGGCGACCTATCCGGATTTATGGCGACCTAGCTCGAAAATTGCGACCTTGTCGGATTTGTGGCGACCTTGCCGGATATATGGCAACCTAGCCGGAAATATGGCGACCTTGCCGGATTTGTGGCGACCTTGCCGGATTTGTGGTGATCTTGCCGCATTTATGGCGACCTTGCCGGAAACATGGCGACCTTGCCGCATTTGTGGCGACCTTGCCGGATTTATGACGACCTTCCCGGAAATATGGCGACCTTGCCGAAAATGTTGCGACCTCACCGGATTTATGGCGACCTTGCCAGGATATGTGGCGAATTTGCCGGATTTATGGCGACCTCGCCGGATTTATGGTGAAATTGCCGGATTTGTGGCGAACTTGCCGGATAGTTGGCGACATCGCCGAGAATGTGGCGACCTTGCCGGATTTGTGGCGACCTTGTCGGAATTACGGCGAAGTTGCCGGAAATATGGCGACCTTGCGGGATTTGTGGCGTCCTTGCCGGAGTTACGGCGAACTTGCCGGAAATATGACGACATTGCCGGATTTCTGGCGTCCTTGCCGGATTTATGGCGACCTTGCCGGGATTATGGAGACCTTGCCGGATTTGTGGCGTCCTTGCCGGATTTATGGCGACCTTGCCGGAAATATGGCCACCTTGCCGGATTTGTGGCGACCTTGCCGTGATTTATGGCGACCTCGTCGAAAATGTGGCGACCATGCCGGATTTTGAGGCCACCTTTCCCGGATTTATGGCGACCTCACCGGAAATATAGCCACCTAGCCGGATTTGAGGCCACCTTGCCGGATTTATGGCGACCTTGCCGGAAATATGGCGACCTTCCTTGATTCGTGGCCACCTTGCCGGATTTATGGCGTCCATGCCGGAAATATGGCGACCTTGCCGGATTTGTGTCGACCTTGCCGGATTTATGGCGACCGTGCCGGAAATATGGCGACATCGCCGGAATTATGGCGACCTTGCCGGATTTATGGCGACCTCGCCGGAAATATGGCGACCTCTCCGGATTTATAACGACCTTTGTGGAATTAGGGCGACCTCGCCTGAAATATGGCGACCTCGCCAGTTTATGGAGACCTTGCCGGATTTATGGCGACCTCGGCGGAAATATGGCGACCTCCCCGGATTTATGGCGACCTTGCCGGGTTTATGGCGACCTCGCCGGGAAATATGGCGACCTCGCCGGATTTAAGAGGACCTTGCCGTCTTTCTGGCGACCTCGCCGGAAATATGGCGACCTCGCCGAATTTATGGCGACCTTGCTGGATTTGTGGCGACCTTGCCGGAAAAATGGCGACCTCACCGGATTTATGGCGACCTTGCGGGATATGTGGCGAACTTGCCGGATTTATGGCGACCTTGCCGGGATTATGGAGACCCTGCCGGATTTGTGGCGACCTTGCCGGATTTATGGCGACCTTGCCGGAAATATGGCCACCTTGCCGGATTTGTTGCGACTTTGGCGGATTTATGGGGACCGTGCCATAAACATGGCGACCTTGCCGCATTTTGTGGCGACCTTGCCGGATTTATGGCGACCTCGCCGGATTTATGGCGACGTTACCGGATTTGTGGCGAACTTACCGGATAGTTGGCGACATCGTCGGGAATGTGGCTACCTTGCCGGATTTGTGGGGACCTTGCCGGATTTATGGCTACCTTGCCTGAAATGTGGCGATCTTCCCTGATTTGTGGCCACCTTGCCGGATTTAGGGCGACCATGCCTGAAATATGGCGACCTTGCCGGATTTGTGGCGACCTTATCGGAATTACGGCGAACTTGCCGGAAATATGGCGACCTTGCCGCATTTGTGGCGTCCTTGCCGGATTTATGGCGACCTTGCCGGGATTATTGAGACCTTGCCGGATTTGTGGCGACTTTGCCGGATTTATGGCGACCTTGCCGGTAATATGGCGACCTTGCCGGATTTGTGGCGACCTTTCCGCCTTTATGGCGACCTTGCCGGAAATATGACCACCTTGCCGGATTTGTGGCGACTTTGGCGGATTTATGAAGACATTGCCGGAAATATGGCGACGTTGACGGATTTGTGGCGACCTTGGCTGATTTGTGGCGACCTTGCCGGAATCATGGCGACCGTGCCGGAAATATGGCGACCTTGCCGGATTTATGCGACCTCGCCGGATTTATGGCGACGTTACCGGATTTGTGGCGAACTTACCGGATAGTTGGCGACATCGTCGGGAATGTGGCTACCTTGCCGGATTTGTGGGGACCTTGCCGGATTAATGGCTACCTTGCCTGAAATGTGGCGATCTTCCCTGATTTGTGGCCACCTTGCCGGATTTATGGCGACCATGCCTGAAATATGGCGACCTTGCCGGATTTGTGGCGACCTTATCGGAATTACGGCGAACTTGCCGGAAATATGGCGACCTTGCCGCATTTGTGGCGTCCTTGCCGGATTTATGGCGACCTTGCCGGGATTATTGAGACCTTGCCGGATTTGTGGCGACCTTGCCGGATTTATGGCGACCTTGCCGGTAATATGGCGACCTTGCCGGATTTGTGGCGACCTTTCCGCCTTTATGGCGACCTTGCCGGAAATATGACCACCTTGCCGGATTTGTGGCGACTTTGGCGGATTTATGAAGACATTGCCGGAAATATGGCGACGTTGACGGATTTGTGGCGACCTTGGCTGATTTGTGGCGACCTTGCCGGAATCATGGCGACCGTGCCGGAAATATGGCGACCTTGCCGGATTTATGGCGACCTTGCCGGAAATATGGCCACCTTCCCTGATTCGTGGCCACCTTGCCGGATTTATGGCGACCATGCCGGAAATATGGCGACCTTGCCGGATTTGTGTCGACCTTGCCGGATTTATGTCGACCGTGCCGGAAATATGGCGACGTCGCCGGAATTATGGCGGCCTTGCCGGATTTATGGCGACCTCGCCGCAAATATGGCGACCTCTCCGGATTTATAACGACCTTTGTGGAATCAGGGCGACCTCGCCTGAAATATGGAGACCTCGCCGGTTTATGGAGACCTTGCCGGATTTATGGCGACCTCGGCGGAAATATGGCGCCCTCGCCGGATTTATGGCAACCTTGCCGGATTTATGGCGACCACGCCGGAAATATGGCGACCTCGCCGGATTTAAGGCGACCTTGCCGTCTTTCTGGCGAACTCGCTGGAAATATGGCGACCTCGCCGAATTTATGGCAACCTTGCTGGATTTGTGGCGACCTTGCGGGATATATGGCGACCTAGCCGGGTTTATGGCGACCTCACCTGAACTGTGGCCACCTTGCCGGAGTTATGGCGACCTTGCCGGATTTATGGCGACCTCGTCGGAAATGTGGCGACCGTGCCGGATTTGATGCCACCTTGCCGGATTTATGGCGACCTTGCCGGAAATATGGCGACCTTCCTGATTCGTGGCCACCTTGCCGGATTTATGCCGACCATGCCGGAAATATGGCGACCTTGCCGGATTTGTGTCGACCTTGCCGGATTTATGCCGACCGTGCCGGAAATATGGCGACGTCGCCGGAATTATGGCGACCTTGCCGGATTTATGGCGACCTCGCCGGAAATATGGCGACCTCTCCCGATTTATAACGACCTTTGTGGAATTAGGGCGACCTCGCCTGAAATATGGCGACCTCGCCGGTTTATGGAGACCTTGCGGGATATGTGGCGACCTTGCCGGAAAAATGGCGACCTCATCGGATTTATGGCGACCTTGCGGGATATGTGGCGAATTTGCCGGATTTATGGCGACCCCGCCGGAAATATGGCGACCTCGCCGGATTTATTGCGACCTTGCCGGATAACTGGCGACCTTGCCGGAAATATGGCGACCTCGCCGGATTTATGGCGACCTTGCCGGAAATATGGCGACCTCGCCGGATTTATGGCGACCTTGCCGGAAATATGGCGACCTTGCGGGATTTCTGGCGACCCTGCCGGATTTATGCCGACCTTGCCGGATTTCTGGCGCCCTTGCCGGAAATATGGCGACCTCGCCGGATTTATTGCGACCTTGCTGGATAACTGGCGACCTTGCCGGAATATGGCGACCTCGCCGGATATATGGCGACCTTGCCGGGAATATGACGACCTTGCCGGATTTCTGGCGACCTTGCCGGATTTATGGCGACTTTGCCGGAAATATGGCGACATTGCCGGATTTATGGCGACCTTGCCGGAAATATGGCGACTGCCAGATTTGTGGCGACCTTGCCGGATTTATGACGACCATGTCGGAAATATGGCGACCTTGCCGGATTTGGGCGAACTTGCCGGATAGTTGGCGACATCGCCGGGAATGTGCCGACCTTGCCGGATTTGTCGGGACCTTGCCGGATTAATGGTGACCTTGCCAGAAATATTGCGACCTTGCCGCATTTGTGGCGATCTTGCGGATTCATGGTGACCTTGCGGGAAATATGGCGACCTTGCCGGAAATGTGGTGACCTTGGCGGATTTGTGGCGACCTTGCCGGATTTATGGCGAACTAGCCGGATTTATGGCGACCTTGTCGGATTTGTGGCCACCTTGTCGGATTTGAGGCGACCTTGCCGGATTTATGGCGAACTAGCCGGATTTATGGCGACCTTGTCGGATTTGTGGCCACATTGCCGGATTTGAGGTGACGTTGCCGGATGTATGGCGTCCTTGCCGGGAATGTGGCGACCTTGCCGGATTTATGGCGAAATTCCCGGATTAATGGCGACCTTGCCGGAAATGTGGCGACCTTGCCGGATTTGTGGCGACCTTGCCGGGGATGTGGCGAACTTACCGGATTTGTGTCGACCTTGCCGGATTTATGGCGACATTGCCGGAATTGTGGCGACCTTGCCGGAATTGTGGCGACCTTGCCGGATTTATGGCGACTTTGTGGGATTTGTGGCGACCTTGCCGGATTTATGACGACCTTGCCGGAAATATGGCGACCTTGCCGGATTCATGGCGACCTTGCCGGAAATGTTGCGTCCTTGCCGGATTTGTGGCGACGATGCCGGATTTCTGGCGACCTTGCCGAAATGTTGCAACCTTGCCGGATTTGTGGGGACCTTGCCGGATCTATGGCGACCTTGCCGGAAATGCGGCGACCTTGCCGGATTTGACGCGATCTTGCCGGAAATATGGCGACCTCGCCGGATTTAAGGCGACGTTGCCGTCTTTCTGGCGAACTCGCTGGAAATATGGCGACCTCGCCGAATTTATGGCAACCTTGCTGGATTTGTGGCGACCTTCCCGGAAAAATGGCGACCTCACCGGATTTATGGCGACCTTGCGGGATATATGGGGACCTAGCCGGGTTTATGGCGACCTCGCCTGAACTGTGGCCACCTTGCCGGAGTTATGGCGACCTTGCCGGATTTATGGCGACCTCGTCGGAAATGTGGCGACCGTGCCGGATTTGATGGCCACCTTGCCGGATTTATGGCGACCTTGCCGGAAATATGGCGACCCTCTCCCTGATTCGTGGCCACCTTGCCGGATTTATGCCGACCATACCGGAAATATGGCGACCTTGCCGGATTTGTGTCGACCTTGCCGGATTTATGCCGACCGTGCCGGAAATATGGCGACGTCGCCGGAATTATGGCGACCTTGCCGGATTTATGGCGACCTCGCCGGAATATGGCGACCTCTCCCGATTTATAACGACCTTTGTGGAATTAGGGCGACCTCGCCTGAAATATGGCGACCTCGCCGGTTTATGGAGACCTTGCGGGATATGTGGCGACCTTGCCGGAAAAATGGCGACCTCATCGGATTTATGGCGACCTTGCGGGATATGTGGCGAATTTGCCGGATTTATGGCGATCTCGCCGGATTTATGGCGACCTTGCCGGATTTGTGGCGAACTTGCCGGATAGTTGGCGACATCGCCGGGAATGTGCCGACCTTGCCGGATTTGTCGGGACCTTGCCGGATTAATGGTGACCTTGCCACAAATATGGCGACCTTGCCGCATTTGTGGCGATCTTGCGGATTCATGGTGACCTTGCGGGAAATATGGCGACCTTGCCGGAAATGTGGTGACCTTGGCGGATTTGTGGCGACCTTGCCGGATTATGGCGAACTAGCCGGATTTATGGCGACCTTGTCGGATTTGTGGCCACCTTGTCGGATTTGTGGCGAACTTGCCGGATTTATGGCGACATTGCCGGAAATGTTGCGACCCTTGCCGCATTTGTGGCGACCTTGCTGGATTTGTGGCGACCTTGCCTGATTTATGGCGACCTTACCGGAAATGTGGCGACCTTGCCGGATTTGAGGCGACGTTGCCGGATGTATGGCGTCCTTGCCGGGAATGTGGCGACCTAGCCGGATTTATGGCGAAATTCCCGGATTAATGGCGACCTTGCCGGAAATGTGGCGACCTTGCCGGATTTGTGGCGACCTTGCCCGATTTATGGCGACCATGCCTGAAATGTGGCGACCTTGACGGATTTATGGCGACCTTGCCGGGGATGTGGCGAACTTACCGGATTTGTGTCGACCTTGCCGGATTTATGGCGACATTGCCGGAATTGTGGCGACCTTGCCGGAATTGTGGCGACCTTGCCGGATTTATGGCGACTTTGTGGGATTTGTGGCGACCTTGCCGGATTTATGACGACCTTGCCGGAAATATGGCGACCT
Source organism: Malacoraja senta (assembly GCA_038087875.1). Taxonomy (NCBI): domain Eukaryota; kingdom Metazoa; phylum Chordata; class Chondrichthyes; order Rajiformes; family Rajidae; genus Malacoraja; species Malacoraja senta. The sequence goes on from JAXLNO010005997.1 coordinate 8,026, forward strand.
TGCCGGATTCATGGCGACCTTGCCGGAAATGTGGCGTCCTTGCCGGATTTGTGGCGACGATGCCGGATTTCTGGCGACCTTGCCGAAATGTTGCAAACTTGCCGGATTTGTGGGGACCTTGCCGGATCTATGGCGACCTTGCCGGAAATGCGGCGACCTTGCCGGATTTGACGCGATCTTGCCGGAAATATGGCGACCTCGCCGGATTTAAGGCGACCTTGCCGTCTTTCTGGCGAACTCGCCTGAACTGTGGCCACCTTGCCGGAGTTATGGCGACCTTGCCGGATTTATGGCGACCTCGTCGGAAATGTGGCGACCGTGCCGGATTTGAGGCCACCTTGTCGGATTTATGGCGACCTTGCCGGAAATATGGCGACCTTCCCTGATTCGTGGCCACCTTGCCGGATTTATGCCGACCATGCCGGAATATGGCGACCTTGCCGGATTTGTGTCGACCTTGCCGGATTTATGTCGACCGTGCCGGAAATATGGCGACGTCGCCGGAATTATGGCGACCTTGCCGGATTTATGGCGACCTCGCCGGAAATATGGCGACCTCTCCCGATTTATAACGACCTTTGTGGAATTAGGGCGACCTCGCCTGAAATGTGGCGACCTCGCCGGTTTATGGAGACCTTGCCGATTTATGGCGACCTCGGCGGAAATATGGCGACCTCGCCGGATTTATGGCGACCTTGCTGGATTTATGGCGACCTCGCCGGAAATATGGCGACCTCGCCGGATTTAAGGCGACCTTGCCGTCTTTCTGGCGACCTCGCCGGAAATATGGTGACCTCATCGGATTTATGGCGACCTTGCGGGATATGTGGCGAATTTGCCGGATTTATGGCGACCTCGCCGGATTTATGGCGACCTTGCCGGATATGTGGCGAATTTGCCGGATAGTTGGCGACATCGCCGGGAATGTGGCGACCTTGCCGTTTGTCGGGACCTTGCCGGATTAATGGTCACCTTGCCAGAAATATGGCGACCTTGCCGCATTTGTGGCGATCTTGCGGATTCATGGTGACCTTGCGGGAAATATGGCGACCTTGCCGGAAATTTGGTGACCTTGGCGGATTTGTGGCCACCTTGCCGGATTTATGGCGAACTCGCCGGATTTATGGCGACCTTGTCGGTTTTGTGGCCACCTTGTCGGATTTGTGGCGAACTTGCCGGATTTATGGCGACATTGCCGGAAATGTGGCGACCTTGCCGCATTTGTGGCGACCTTGCTGGATTTGTGGCGACCTTGCCTGATTTATGGCGACCTTACGGGGATGTGGCGACCTTGCCGGATTTGCGGCGACGTTGCCGGATGTATGGCGACCTTGCCGGGAATGTGGCGACCTTGCCGGAATTTATGGCGAAATTCCCGGATTAATGGCGACCTTGCCGGAAATGTGGCGACCTTGCCAGATTTGTGGCGACCATGCCCGATTTATGGCGACCATGCCTGAAAAGTGGCGACCTTGACGGATTTATGGCGACCTTGCCGGGGATGTGGCGAACTTACCGGATTTGTGTCGACCTTGCCGGATTTATGGCGACATTGCCGGAATTGTGGCGACCTTGCCGGAATTGTGGCGACCTTGCCGGATTTATGGCGACTTTGTGGGATTTGTGGCGACCTTGCCGGATTTATGACGACCTTGCCGGAAATGTGGCGACCATGCCGGATTCATGGCGACCTTGCCGGAAATGTGGCGTCCTTGCCGGATTGTGGCGACGATGCCGGATTTCTGGCGACCTTGCCGAAATGTTGCGAACTTGCCGGATTTGTGGCGACCTTGCCGCATCTATGGCGACCTTGCCGGAAATGCTGCGACCTTGCCGGATTTGACGCGACCTTGCCGGAAATATGGCGACCTCGCCAGGATTTAAGGCGACCTTGCCGTCTTTCTGGCGAACTCGCTGGAAATATGGCGACCTCGCCGGATTTATGGCGACCTTGCCGGATTTGTGGCGAACTTGCAGGATATTTGGCGACATCGCCGGGAATGTGGCGACCTTGCCGGATTTGTCGGGACCTTGCCGGATTAATGGTGACCTTGCCAGAAATATGGCGACCTTGCCGCATTTGTGGCGATCTTGCGGATTCATGGTGACCTTGCGGGAAATATGGCGACCTTGCCGGAAATGTGGCGACCTTGCTGGATTTGTGGCGACCTTGCCGGATTTATGGCGACCTTGCCGGAAATGTGGTGACCTTGGCGGATTTGTGGCGACCTTGCCGGATTTATGGCGATGTTGCCGGAAATGTGGCGAACTTGCCGGATTTATGGCGACCTTGTCGGATTTGTGGCGAACTTGCCGGATTTATGGCGACATTGCCGGAAATGTGGCGACCTTGCCGCATTTGTGGCGACCTTGCTGGATTTGTGGCGACCTTGCCTGATTTATGGCGACCTTACCGGAAATGTGGCGACCTTGCCGGATTTGCGGCGACGTTGCCGGATGTATGGCGCCCTTGCCGGGAATGTGGCGACCTTGCCGGATTTATGGCGAAATTCCCGGATTAATGGCGACCTTGCCGGAAATGTGGCGACCTTGCCGGATTTGTGGCGACCTTGCCCGATTTATGGCGACCTTGCCTGAAATGTGGCGACCTTGACGGATTTGTGGCGACCTTGACGGATTTATGGCGACCTTGCCGGGGATGTGGCGACCTTACCGGATTTGTGTCGACCTTGCCGGATTTATGGCAACATTGCCGGAATTGTGGCGACCTTGCCGGAATTGTGGCGACCTTGCCGGATTTATGGCGACTTTGTGGGATTTGTGGCGACCTTGCCGGATTTATGACGACCTTGCCGGAAATGTGGCGACCTTGCCGGATTCATGGCGACCTTGCCGGAAATGTGGCGTCCTTGCCGGATTTGTGGCGTCGATGCCGGATTTGACGCGACCTTGCCGGAAATATGGCGACTTTGCAGGATTTATGGCGTCCTAGCCGGATTTATGGTGACCGCGCCGGAAATACGACGACCTTGCCGGAGTTATGGCTACTTTGCAGATTTATGGCAAACTTGCCGGATTTATGGCGACTTTGCCGGAACTATGGCGACATCGCCGGAATTATGGCGACCTTGCCCTATTTATGGCGACCTCGCCGGAAATATGGGGACCTCGCCGGATTTATGGCGACCTTGCCGGAAATATGGAGACCTTGCCGGATTTATGGCGACCTTGCCGCATTTGTGGCGACCTTGCCGGATTTATGGTGACCTTGCCCGAAATATGGCGATATTGCCGGAAATGTGGCGACCTTGCCGGATTTGTGGCGACGTTGCCGAATTTATGGCGACCTTGCCGGAAATGTGGCGACCTTGCCGGATTTGTGGCGACCTTGCCGGATTTATGGCGACCTTGCCTGGAATGTGGCGACCTTGCCGGCTTTATGGCGACATTCCCGGATTAATGGCGACCTTGCCGGAAATGTGGCGACCTTGCCGGAAATGTGGCGACCTTGCCGCATTTGTGGCGACTCTGCTGGATCTGTGGCGACCTTGCCGGATTTATGGCGACCTTGCCGGAAATGTGGCGACATTGCCGGATTTGTGGCGACCTTGCCGGATTTATGGCGACCTTGCCGGAAATGTGGCGACCTTGCCGGATTTGTGGCGACCTTGCCGGATTTATGGCGACCTTGCCGGGAATGTGGCGACCTTGCCGGCTTTATGGCGACATTCCCGGATTAATGGCGACCTTGCCGGAAATGTGGCGACCTTGCCGGAAATGTGGCGACCTTGCCGCATTTGTGGCGACTCTGCTGGATCTGTGGCGACCTGGCCGGAAATATGGCGACTCGCCAGATTTATGGCGACCTTGCCGGAATTGTGGCGACCTTGCCGGAATTGTGGCGACCTTGCCGGATTTATGGCGACTTTGTGGGATTTGTGGCGACCTTGCCGGATTTATGACGACCTTGCCGGAAATGTGGCGACCTTGCCGGATTCATGGCGACCTTGCCGGAAATGTGGCGTCCTTGCCGGATTTGTGGCGACGATGCCGGATTTGACGCGACCTTGCCGGAAATATGGCGACTTTGCAGGATTTATGGCGTCCTAGCCGGATTTATGGTGACCGCGCCGGAAATACGACGACCTTGCCGGAGTTATGGCTACTTTGCAGATTTATGGCAAACTTGCCGGATTTATGGCGACTTTGCCGGAACTATGGCGACATCGCCGGAATTATGGCGACCTTGCCCTATTTATGGCGACCTCGCCGGAAATATGGGGACCTCGCCGGATTTATGGCGACCTTGCCGGAAATATGGAGACCTTGCCGGATTTATGGCGACCTTGCCGCATTTGTGGCGACCTTGCCGGATTTATGGTGACCTTGCCCGAAATATGGCGATATTGCCGGAAATGTGGCGACCTTGCCGGATTTGTGGCGACGTTGCCGAATTTATGGCGACCTTGCCGGAAATGTGGCGACCTTGCCGGATTTGTGGCGACCTTGCCGGATTTATGGCGACCTTGCCTGGAATGTGGCGACCTTGCCGGCTTTATGGCGACATTCCCGGATTAATGGCGACCTTGCCGGAAATGTGGCGACCTTGCCGGAAATGTGGCGACCTTGCCGCATTTGTGGCGACTCTGCTGGATCTGTGGCGACCTTGCCGGATTTATGGCGACCTTGCCGGAAATGTGGCGACATTGCCGGATTTGTGGCGACCTTGCCGGATTTATGGCGACCTTGCCGGAAATGTGGCGACCTTGCCGGATTTGTGGCGACCTTGCCGGATTTATGGCGACCTTGCCGGGAATGTGGCGACCTTGCCGGCTTTATGGCGACATTCCCGGATTAATGGCGACCTTGCCGGAAATGTGGCGACCTTGCCGGAAATGTGGCGACCTTGCCGCATTTGTGGCGACTCTGCTGGATCTGTGGCGACCTGGCCGGAAATATGGCGACCTCGCCGGATTTATGGCGACCTTGCCGGAAATATGGCGACCTTGCTGGATTTATTGCGACCTTGCCGCATTTGTGTCGACCTTGCCGGATTTATGGTGACCTTACCGGAAATATGGCGACATTGCCGGAAATGTGGCGACTCTACCGGATTTGTGGCGACCTTGCCGGATTCATGGCGACCTTGCCGGAAATGTGGCGACCTTGCTGGATTTGTGGCGACGATGCCGGATTTCTGGCGACCTTGCCGGAAATGTGGCGACCTTGCCGGATTTGTGGCGACCTTGCCGGATCTATGGCGACCTTGCCGGAAATGTGGCGACCTTGCCGGCTTTATGGCGACATTCCCGGATTAATGGCGACCTTGCCGGAAATGTGGCGACCTTGCCGGAAATGTGGCGACCTTGCCGCATTTGTGGCGACCCTGCTGGATCTGTGGCGACCTTGCCGGATTTATGGCGACCTTGCCGGGAATGTGGCGACCTTGCCGGCTTTATGGCGACATTCCCGGATTAATGGCGACCTTGCCGGAAATGTGGCGACCTTGCCGGAAATGTGGCGACCTTGCCGCATTTATGGCGACCCTGCTGGATCTGTGGCGACCTGGCCGGAAATATGGCGACCTCGCCGGATTTATGGCGACCTTGCCGGAAATATGGAGACCTTGCCGGATTTATTGCGACCTTGCCGCATTTGTGTCGACCTTGCCGGATTTATGGTGACCTTACCGGAAATATGGCGACATTGCCGGAAATGTGGCGACCCTACCGGATTGATGGCGACCTTGCCGGATTCATGGCGACCTTGCCGGAAATGTGGCGACCTTGCCGGATTTGTGGCGACGATACCGGATTTCTGGCGACCTTGCCGACATGTTGCGACCTTGCCGGATTTGTGGCGACCTTGCCGGATCTATGGCGACCTTGCCGGAAATGTGGCGACCTTGCCGGATTTGACGCGACCTTGCCGGAAATATGGCGACCTTGCCGGGTTTATGGCGTCCTAGCCGGATTTCTGGCGACCGTGCCAGATATACGGCGACCTTGCCGGAGTTATGGCGACTTTGCAGATTTATGGCAAACTTGCCGGATTTATGGCGACTTTGCCCGAACTATGGTGACATCGCCGGAATTATGGCGACCTTGCCCGATTTGTGGCGACCTCGCCGGAAATATGGCGACCTCGTCGGATTTATGGCGACCTTGCCGGAAATATGGCGACCTTGCTGGATTTATGGCGACCTTGCCGCATTTGTGGCGACCTTGCCGGATTTATGGTGACCTTGCCGGAAATATGGCGACATTGCCGGAAATGTGGCGACCTTGCCGGATTTGTGGCGACCTTGCCGGGTTTATGGCGACCTTGCCGGAAATGTGGCGACCTTGCCGGATTTGGGGCGACCTTGCCGGATTTATGGCGACCTTGCCGGGAATGTGGCGACCTTGCCGGATTTATGGCGACATTCCCGGATTAATGGCGTCCTTGCCTGAAATGTGGCAACCTTGCCGGAAATGTGGCGACCTTGCTGGATTTGTGGCGACCTTGCCGGATTTATGGCGACCTTGCCGGAAATGTGGCGACCTTGCCGGATTTGTGGCGACCTTGCCGGATTTATGGCGATCTTGCCCGAAATGTGGCGACCTTGCCGGATTTATGGCGAGATTCCCGGATTAATGGCGACATTGCCGTAAATGTGGCGACCTTGCCGGATTTGTGGCGACCTTGCCGGATCTATGGCGACCTTGCCGGAAATGTGGCGACCATGCCGGATTTGACGCGACCTTGCCGGAAATATGGCGACCTTGCCGGATTTATGGCGTCCTAGTCGGATTTATGGCGACCGTGCCGGAAATACGGCGACCTTGCCGGCGTTATGGCGACTTTGCAGATTTATGGCAAACTTGCCGGATTTATCGCGACTTTGCCGGAACTATGGTGACCGCCGGAATTATGGCGACCTTGCCCGATTAATGGCGACCTCGCCGGAAATATGGCGACCTCGCCGGATTTATGGCGACCTTGCCGGAAACATGGCGACCTTGCCGGATTTATGGCGACCTTGCCGCATTTGTGGCGACCTTGAAGGATTTATGGAGACCTTGCCGGAAATATGGCGACATTGCCGGAAATGTGGCGACCTTGCCGGATTCGTGGCGACCTTGCCGGATTTATGGCGACCTTGCCTGAAATGTGGCGACCTTGACGGATTTGTGGCGACCTGGCCGGATTCATGGCGACCTTGTCGGACTTGTGGCGACCTTGCCGCATTCATGGCGACCTTGCCGAAAATGTGGCGACCTTGCCGGATTTGCGGCGACGATGCGGGATTTCTGGCGACCTTGCCGAAATGTTGCAACCTTGCTGGATTTGTGGCGACTTTGCCGGAAATATGGCTACCTTGCCGGATTTGAGGCAAACTTGCCGGATTTATGGCGACCTTGTCGGAAATATGGCGACTTTGCCGGATTTGTGGCGACCATGGCGGATTTATGGCGACTGCCTGAAATATGGCGACCTTGCCGGATTTGTGGCGACCTTGCCGGATTGTTGGCGACCTCGCCGGGAATGTAGAGACCTTGCCGGATTTGTGGCGACATTGTCGGATTTATGGCGACCTCGACGGATATGTTGCGATCTTGCCGTATTTTTAGTGACCTTGCCGGAAATATGGCGACCTTGCCGTAAATGTGGCGACCTTGCCGGATTTGACGCCACCTTGCCGGATTAATTGCGACTTTGCCGGAAATATGGCGACCTTGCCGGATTTGACGCAAACTTGCCGGGAATGTGGCGGCCTTGCCGGAAATATGGCGACATTCCCGGATTAATGGCGACCTTGCCGGGGATGTGGCGACCTTGCCGGATTTGTGGCGACCTTGCCGGATTTATGGCGACCGCGCCCGAAATACGGCGACCTTGCCGGAGTTATGACGACATTGCAGATTTATGGCGACCTTGCCGGATTTATGGCGACTTTGCCGGAAATATGGCGACCTTGCCGGATTTGTGGCGACCTTGCCGGATTTATGGCGACCTCGCCGGAAATATGGCGACCTCGCCGGATTTATGGCGACCTTGCCGGAAATATGGCGACCTTGCCGGATTTATTGCGACCTTGCCGCATTTGTGGCGACCTTGCCGGATTTATGGTGACCTTGTCGGAAATATGGCGACATTGCCGGAAATGTGGCGACCCTGCCGGATTTGTGGCGACTTTGCCGGATTTATGCCGACCTTGCCGGAAATGTGGCGACCTTGCCTGATTTGTGGCGACCTTGCCAGATTTATGGCGACCTTGCCGGGAATGTGGCGACCTTGCCGGATTTATGGCGACATTCCCGGATTAATGGCGACCTTGCCGGAAATGTGCCAACCTTGCCGGAAATGTGCCGACCTTGCTGGATTTGTGGCGACCTTGCCGGATTTATGGCAACCTTGCCGGAAATGTGGCGACCTTGCCGGATTTGTGGCGACCTTGCTGGAGTTATGGCGACCTTGCCGGGAATGTGGCGACCTTGCCGGATTTATGACGACATTCCCGGATTAATGGCGACCTTGCCGGAGATGTGGCGACCTTGCCGGATTTGTGGCGACCTGGCAGGATTATGGCGACCTTGCCGGAATTGTGGCGACCTTGCCTTATATGTGGCGATCTTGCCGGATTTATGGCGACCTTGTGGGAAATGTGGCGACCTTGCCGGAAATATGGCGACCTTGCCGGATTTATGGCGACCTTGCCGCATTTTTGGCGACCTTGCCGGATTTATGGTGACCTTGCCGGAAATATGGCGACATTGCCGGATATGTGGCGAGCTTGTTGGATTTGTGGCGACCTTGCCCGGTTTATGGCGACCTTGCCGGGGATGTGGCGACCTTGCCGGATTTGTGGCGACCTTGCTGGATTTGTGGAGACCTTGCCGGATTAATGGCGCCCTTGCCGGATTTGTGGCGACCTTGCCGGATTTATGGCGACTTTGTGGGATTTGTGGCGACCTTGCCGGATTTATGGCGACCTTGCCGGAAATGTGGCGCCTTGCCGGATTTGCGGCGACGATGCCGGATTTCTGGCGACCTTGCCGAAATGTTGCGACCTTGCCGTATTTGTGGCGACCTTGCCGGATCTATGGCGACCTTGCCGGAAATGTGGCGACCTTGCCGGGTTTGACGGGACCTTGCCGAATTTATGGCTACCTTGATTGAAATGTGGCGATTGGCCGGATTTGACGCACCTTGCCGGATTTATGGCGACTTTGCCGGAAATATGGCGACTTTGCCGGATTTGTGGCGACCATGCCGGATTTATGGCGACTGCCTGAAATATGGCGAATTTGCCGGATTTGTGGCGACCTTGCCGGATTGTTGGCGACCTCGCCGGGAATGTAGCGACCTTGCCGGATTTGTGGCGACATTGTCGAATTTATGGCGACCTCGACGGGAATGTTGCGATCTTGCCGGATTTTTGGTGACCTTGCCGGAAATATGGCGACCTTGCCGGAAATGTGGCGACCTTGCCGAATTTGACGCCACCTTGCCGGATTAATTGCGACTTTGCCGGAAATATGGCGACCTTGCCGGATTTGACGCAAACTTGCCGAATTTATGGCGACCTTGACGGAAATATGGCGACCTTGCCGATTTGTGGCGACCTTGCTGGATTTATAACCATATAACCATATAACCATAACAGCACGGAAACAGGCCATCTCGGCCCTTCAAATCCGTGCCGAACATTTTTAAAAAAAAATTATTATTATTATTATTTTTTTTTAAATTAAAAATAAATACTTCCCCCTAGTCCCATCTACCTGCACTCAGACTATAACCCTCCATTCCTTTCCCGTCCATATACCCATCCAATCTATTTTTAAAGGATAACATCGAAACTGCCTCCAACACTTCCACTGGAAGCTCATTCCACACAGTTACCACTCCCTGAGTAAAGAAGTTCCCCCTAATGTTCCCCCTAAACTTCTGTCCCTTAATTCTCAAGTCATGTCCCCTTGTTTGAATCTTCCCTACTCTCAATGGGAAAAGCTTATCCACGTCCACTCTGTCTAACCCGCTCATAATTTTAAAGACCTCTATCAAGTCCCCTCTTAACCTTCTGCGCTCCAAAGAATAAAGACCTAACTTGTTCAACCTTTCTCTGTAACTTAGTTGCTGAAACCCAGGCAACATTCTAGTAAATCTCCTCTGTACTCTCTCTATTTTGTTGACATCCTTCCTATAATTAGGCGACCAAAATTGTACTCCATACTCCAGAATTGGCCTCTCCAATGCCTTGTACAATTTTAACATTACATCCCAACTTCTATATTCAATGCTCTGATTTATAAATGCCAGCACACCAAAAGCTTTCTTTACCACCCTATCTACATGAGATTCCACCTTCAGGGAACTATGCACAGTTATTCCTAGATCCCTCTGTTCAACTGCATTCCTCAATTCGCTACCATTTACCGTGTACGTCCTATTTTGATTTGTCCTGCCGAGATGTAGCACCTCACATTTGTCAGCATTAAACTCCATCTGCCATCTTTCAGCCCACTCTTCCAAATGGCCTAAATCTCTCTGTAGACTTTGAAAATCTACTTCATTATCCACAACACCACCTATCTTAGTATCATTTGCATACTTACTAATCCAATTTTCCACACCTTCATGCAGATCATTGATGTACATGACAAACAGCAGTGGACCCAACACAGACCCCTGAGGCACCCCACTAGTCACCGGCCTCCTACCTGACAAACAGCCATCCACCATTACTCTCTGGCATCTCCCATTCAGCCACTGTTGAATCCATCTTGCTACTCCACCATTAATACCCAACAATTGAATCTTCTTAACCAACCTTCCATGAGGAACCTTGTCAAAGGCCTTACTGAAGTCCATATAGACAACATCCACTGCTTTACCCTCATCAATTTCCCTAGTAACCTCTTCGAAAAATTCAAGAAGATTAGTCAAGCATGACCTTCCAGTCACAAATCCATGTTGACTGTTCCTAATCAGACCCTGCTTATCCAGATGCTTATATATATTATCTTTAAGTATCCTTTCCATTAATTTGCCCACCACTGACGTCAAACTAACAGGTCTATAATTGCTAGGTTTACTCTTCGAACCCTTTTTAAACAACGGAACAACATGCGCAGTACGCCAATCCTCCGGCACTATTCCCGTTTCTAATGATATTTGAAGCATTTCTGTCATAGCCCCTGCTATTTCTACACTAACTTCCCTCAATGTCCTAGGGAATATCCTGTCAGGACCTGGAGACTTATCCGTTTTCATATTTTTCAAAAGTGTCCGCACCTCCTCTTCTTTGAATCTCACAGTTTCCATTGCCACTCTGCTCGTTTCCCTTACCTCACATAATTCCATATCCTTCTCCTTCGTGAATACCGAAGTAAAGAAATTGTTCAATATCTCCCCCATATCTTTTGGCTCTGCAGATAGTTGTCCACTCTGACTATCTAATGGACCGATTTTATTCCTTGTTATCCTTTTGTTATTAATATAGCTGTAGAAACCCTTTGGATTTACTTTCACCTTACTTGCCAAAGCAACCTCATTTCTTCTTTTAGCTTTTCTAATTTCTTTCTTAATATTCTTTTTACATTCTTTATACTCCTCAAGCACCTCATTTACTCCATGCTGCCTATAATTATTGTAGATCTCTCTCTTTTTCTGAACCAAGTGTCCAATTTCCCTTGAAAACCATGGCTCTTTCCATTTTTTACTATTTCCTTTCAACCGAACAGGGACATAAAGATTCTGTACCCTTAAAATTTCACCCTTAAATGTCCTCCATTTTTCTTCTACATCCTTCCCATAAAACAAGATGTCCCAATTTTAAATCCTTTCGCATCTCCTCAAAGTTAGCCTTTCTCCAAACAAAAATCTCAACCCTAGGTCCAGTTCTGACCCTCTCCATAATTATATTGAAACTAATGGTATTGTGATTACTGGACCCGAAGTGCTCCCCGACGCATACCTCCGCCACCTGCCCTGTCTCATTTCCTAACAGGAGGTCCAGCACAGCCCCTTCTCTAGTAGGTACCTCTATGTATTGCTGCAAAAAACTATCTTGCACACATTTTACAAACTCCAAACCATCCAGCCCTTTTACAGAATGTGTTTCCCAGTCTATGTGTGGAAAATTGAAATCTCCCACAATCACTACATTGTGCTTACTACTAATATCTGCTATCTCCTTACATATTTGCTCTTCCAATTCTCGCTCCCCATTTGGCGGTCTATAATACACCCCTATAAGTGTTGCTACACCTTTCCCATTTCTCAGTTCCACCCACATAGCCTCCCTAGACGAGCCCTCTAATCTATCCTGCCAAAGCACTGCTGTAATATCTTCCTTGACAAGCAATGCAACACCCCCACCTCTTGCCCATCCAATTCTATCACCCCTGAAGCAACGAAATCCTGGAATATTTATTTGCCAATCACAGCCCTCCTGCAACCATGTTTCACTGATCGCCACAAATCATACTTCCAGGTGTCAATCCAGGCTCTAAGCTCATCCACCTTTCTTACAATGCTCCTAGCATTAAAATATACACATTTAAGAAACCCACCACCACTTATTCTCTGTTTATTATCTTTTTCTTCTTTCTCCCCTACATTTTGGGTCCGAGTGCTTCCCTTCTCTGCCTCCTGCCTCCCACATTTTCCACTAGCTTTCTCTATTTGAGTCCCTCCCCCAACCGTTCTAGTTTAAAGTCTCCCCAGTAGCCTTTGCAAATCACTAAACCAATGTAAACCCATCTAAACCACTGTAAACGACCCTAAACACCTTTAAACACCTCTGAACCAGTGTAAACCCCATGTAAACCTCTCTAAACCTCCATAATCCCGTGTAACCCCATCTAAATCACTCTAGACCCCCCAGAAACCGCTGTAAACCGCTGTCAACGCATAACCCACTCTATACCCCTGAACATCCCTCAAAACCTCTGCAAACGCCTGTAGACCTCTGCAAAACCCTCTATACCCCTCTAAACTCCTGTAAACACATCTAAACCACTCTACCCACTAAACCACTCTAAACCCCTCTGTTGCCACGGGAAACACATTTAAACCCCTATAAACAGCTGAGAACAGATCTGAACACCTCTAAACTCCATGCAAACTCCTCCAAACCCGCCCAATCCCCTCTCAACCCCATACAGACCCCTCTAAATTCTTCTAAACCCCTCTATACCCATGTAAACACCCTGTAAGCACCTCTAAACCACTGAGCACTCCCCTAATCCTCTGTAAACGCCTGCAAACACCTGTACACACCTCTAATCCCCTCTAAACATCTAAAATGCCCTCTAAACACTACTAAACACATCTGAACTCCTGCAAACTTTATGTAAACCACTCTAAACCACTAAAGCCCTCCAAACCCTTGTAAAGCTATCTAAAATACTCTAAACCCCGCTAAACCCCATGTAAACAACTCGAATTCTCTTTAAACACATGTAAACGCCCTGTAACCCCCTGTAAAACCCTCTAAATCCATCTAAACACCTGTAAACGATTGTAAACTCCCCTAAACCCCTGTAAACCGTCTAAACCCCCATGTAAACCCCCCGTAACACCCTTTAAACCCCTCTAAACCCATGTAAACATGTCGAAAACCCTCTAAACCCCCGTAAACCCCTCTGAACGTCTATCCACCTGTAAACACCTGTACACCCCTATAAACCCATCTAAACCCCGCTAAACCCATCTAAACCCTCTATACCGCTCGAAACCCCTGTAAATCCTTCTAGACACATGTGAACACCTGTAAACCCCGCTAAATCCCTCTAAACCCCTGTAAATCCATGTAAACCCTTGTAAACCTCCCTAAACATCTCTAAACCCCTGTAAACAACTCCAAATCCCTGTAAACCAATCGAAACACCTGTAAATCCCATGTAAACGCATCTAAACCGCTCTAAACACCTATAACCACCTGTTAACACCTGTAACCACTTGTGAACCACTCTAAATCTCTCTAAACGCTGTTAACCACTTTAAACTCCTCTAATGCCCGGTAAACCCATCTAAACCCCTCTAAACACTTCTAACTCCATCTAAACCCCCCTGTAAACCCACCTATACCACCTTTACACACCTCTAAACACCTCTGAAGCCATGTGCACCCCACTTAAACGCATCTAAACCCCTCATAACCCATCGAAACCTGTAAACCCATATAAACCCTTGTAAACCCCTCTAAACCTCGGTAAAGCCCTCGAAACCCCCCTACACCACTCCAGACCTCTGTAAACCCCTCTAGACACTTCTAAACACCTCCAAGAACCTGTAAACCACTGTAAACATCTCTAAACCTCTTTAGATCCTTCTAAACACATGTGAACTAATGTAAACCACTCTAAACCCCTCTAAATCACTGTAAACCCCTGTAAACCGATGTAAACCTTTCTAAACTTCTCTAAACCCATGTAAACCCCAATTAAACGCATCTATACCCCTCTTAACCCATCGAAACACCTGTAAACCCATCTAAACTCCTGTAAACCCCTCCAACCCCCTGTAAACCCCTCCAACCTCCTGTAAACCCATATAAACACCTCTAAACCCCGTAAACCCCTCTAAACCACTCTACACCCCTCTAAACCACTGTAAACCCCTCTGTTGCCCCGTGAACCCCATTTAAACCCACTCTAAACAGCCGAGAACAGATCTAAACACCTCTAAACCCCATGCAAACTACTCCAAACCCGCCCAATCCCCTCTAAACACCCTACGGACGCCCCTAAATTCTTCTAAATCCCTCTATACCCATGTAAACACCCTGTAAGCACCTCTAAATCCCCGAAAACTCCCCTAAACCTCTTTAAACGCCCGTAAACCCCTGTACACCCATCTAATCCCCTCTAAACATCTAAAATGCCCTCTAAACACTAATAACCCCATCTGAACTCCTGTAAACCCCCTTTAAACCACTCTAAACCACTAACCCCCTCCAAACCCATATAAATCTATCTAAAACACTCTAAACCCCGCGAAACCCCATGTAAACAACTCGAAGCCTCTCTAAACACATATAAACCCCCTGTAAACCTCTGTAAAACACTCTAAACCATCTAAACACCTGTAAACGATTGTAAACTCCTCTAACCCCCTGTAAACCCGTCTAAACCCCCCATGTAAACCCCGGTAACACTCTTTAAACCCCTCTAAACCCATGTAAACCGTTTGAACCTCTATGCACCTGCAAACACCTGTACACCCCTATAAACCCATCTAAACCCCGCTAAACCCATCCAAAACCCTGGTTCCCGCTCGAAACCCCTGTAAATCCTTCTAAGCACATGTGAACTGTAAACCCCGCTAAACTCGTCTAAACCCCTGTAAATCCATGTAAACCCCATGTAATCTTCTCTAAACATCTCTAAACGCCTGTAAACAGCTCCAAATCCCTCTAAACCCATCGAAACACCTGTAAGTCCCATGTAAACTCATCTAAACCGCTCTAAACACGTCTAACCACCTGTTAACACCTCTAAACCCCTGTAAACCACTAAATCTCTCTAAACGTTCTTAACCACTTTAAACCTCTCTAAAGCCCTGTAAACCCATCTAAACCCCTCTAAACTGTTCTAAATCCCTCTAAACCCCTGTAAACCCACCTAAACCCACTTTACACCTCTCTAAACCGCTCCGAAGCCATGTGAACCCCATTTAAACGCATCTAAACCCCTGATAACCCATCGAAACACCGGTAAACCCATCTAAACCTCTGTAAACCCCTCCAACCCCCCTGTAAACCCCTCTAATCACCTGAAAACCCATATAAACACCGCTAAACCCCGTAAACCGCTCTAAACCACTCTAAACCCATCTGAAGCACTGTAAACCCCTCTAAACCCCTCAAAACACATCTAAAACCACCTAAACCACTGTAAATCACCTCCGAACTCCTCTAAACCTCTGTAACCCCTCTAAACCCATGTAAACACCGCTAAAACCCTCAAATGGCCTTTGAGCTCCTGTAATCAGTATATTGATTCATGTGTGTATATATTTATAGAATGGTATATGGACACACTGATCTGTTTTGTAGTCAATGCCTACTATGTTCTATTGACTGAAGCAAAGCAAGAATTTCATTGTCCTATCAGGGACACATGACAACAAAGTAACTTGAACTTGAACTTGAACTTGAACTCCGCTCAAGACCTCACTAAACACCTGTAATCCCTTCTCAACCACGGTAAACCCCTCTAAATTTCTCTAAACCACCCTAACTCATCTAAAACTCAACTAAAACCCTCTAAACCCCTCTACACCAATGTAAACCCCTGCAATCCTCTCTATACCTCTTTAAAGCCCTGTAAACCTCTCTACCCTAAAAAACCCTCTAAATCCCAGTAAACCCCTGTAAACCTCTGTAAACCCCTCTAAACCCCTCAAAACCTCTCCAACCCCCTCTAAACCCCCTGTAAACCCATCTAAACCCCCTCTAAACCCGTATAAACCCCCTAAACCCCTTTAAACCCCTGTAAACTAATTTAAAACACTACCAACCCATATAAAGCCCTCTAAACACATCTAAACCCTCTTTAAACCTCATGTAAACCCCTCTAAACCCAGGTAAACACAATGTAAAGCCCCTTAAACCTTTCTAAACCCCCCCTAAACTCCTCTAAACCCCTCTAAACGTAATCCTCTCTAAACACCTGTAAACACATGTAAACCCCTGGAAACCACTAAATCCCTCTAACCCATCTAAACCCATCAAAAAACCATCTAAACCCCTGTAATTCCCTCTAAATCACTCAAAACTCCTCTAAACCCCTGCTAGTCCCTCTAAACTCCTGAAAATCCCTATATCCCCTCTAATCCCCTCTAAACACATGTAAACCCCTGTAAACACAACTAAACCCCCTCTAAACCCCTCTCAACCACTCTAAACCCGTCTGAAGCCCTGTAAACCCCTCAATACGCATCTAAACACGTCTAAACCCCGGAAAACCCCTCCAGACCCCTCTAAATCCCTCTAAACTATTCTAAACACCTCTAACCTGTAAACCACTGCAAACACCTCTAAACCCCTGTAAACACATGTAAACCTCTGTAATCCCCTGTAAATCTCTCAAAATCTCTCTAAACCCCTGTAAACCAATCTAAATCCCTCTGAACAACTGTAAACCCATGTAAACTCCTGTAAACCCCCGCATACCCCTCCAAATCCCTCTAAACTCTTCTAAACAATTATAACCCCTCTAAACCCCTCTATACCCAACTAAACCCACTGTAAACCCCCTAAACACCTGTAAACTCCTGGAAATCCCTATAAAACTCTCCAAAACCCTCTGAACCCCTGTACACCCTTCTAAACCTCTCTACACATGTAAACACCTGTAAACCCCTTTAAACACCTCTAAACCCCGCTAAACCCTGTAAATCCCACTAAACCCCTGTAAACAACTAAATCCCTCTAAACCCCTCTAAACACATGTAAACCCCCTGCAAACACATCTAAACCCCTCTAAACACCTCTATCCCCCTGTTAACGCCTCTAACCCCCCTGTAAACCCCTGTAAACCCCTCCAAACCACTCTAACCCCCTCTAAACCCCTACAAACCCATACAAACCGCTCTAAACCTATCCAGTCCCCTGCAATCCCTCTCCAATCCCCTCGAAACCCCTCTAAATCCCATCCAAACCCCTCTAATCCCCTCTAAACCCCTATAAAGCGATCTAAACCCAAACACCCTGTAAACCACATGTAAACACGCCTAACGCCCTGTAAACCCCTGTAAAACTCCAAACCGCTATAAATCCCTCTAAACCAGCTTCAACCCCTCGAAACCCATGTAAACCTCTCTAAACCTATCTAAAACCCTCTAAACCCCTCTAAACCCCCGTAAATCCCTCTAAACCCCTGTAAACCACTCTAAACACCTGTAAACCCATCTAACCTCTAATCCCCTGCAAATCCCTGTAAACCCCTCTAAGCCCCAGTAAACGCCTGTAATCCCCCTGTAAACCCCTCTAGACCCATGAAGCCCTCTAAACCATCTAACCCCCATGTAAACCACATGTAAATCTCTCTAAACCCCTGTAAACCTCTCAATACCCCTAAAAACGCCTGTAAAGCCACCTATACCGCTCTAAACCCATGTAACCCTCTGTAAACCACATGTAAACACCTCTAAACACCTGTAAACCCCTGTAAATTCCTGTAACCCCTCTGAAGCCCTCTAAATCACTCTACACCCCTCTAAACCCATGTAATCCCCTCTAAACCCATTTAATCTCCAAACCACTGTAAACCCCGGTAAACCCCTGTAAACTCCTGTAAACCGCTTTAAACAACTCTAACCCATCTAAAGCCTCGTAAACCAACGTAAACCTCAAAATCCACCAAAATCCGTCTAAAGCCTGTAAAACCATGTAGATCCCTGTAAATTCCTCTAAACTCATCTAAACCCCTCTAAACCCCGCGGAACCCCCCCCCCAGACCCTTCTAAACCCACTCTAAACCCCTCTAAACTCCTATAGTCCCCTCTAAACCACTCCAAACTCCTCCATACCCCTCTAAACACTACTAAACCCCTCCAAGCCTTTCCAAACACCTCTAAACCCCTCCAAACACCTCCAAACCCCTTATAACCCCCCTGTAAACCGCTCTAAACCCAAACCCCTCCAAACCCCTCTAAACCACTCTAAACCCCTCCAAACCCCTCCAAACACCTCGATACCCCTCTAAACCACTCGAAACCCATTTTAACACCTCCAAACCCCTCCAACCCCCTCTAAATCCCTTGAAACCCCCTATAAACCTCTCGAAACCCCAGGAAACCCCTCGTAATACCTCTAACATTCTCGAAACACCTCTAAACCCCTCGCAACCTCGCGAAACCCCTTTAAACCCCTCTAAACACTTCTAAACCACGAATAACCCTTCAAACTGCTGTAAACCACTGAAAACCCCTCTAAACACCTCTAAACCCATATAAACCGCTCTATCCGCCTCTAACCCCACCTAAATCCCTCTAAACCCCTCTAAACCCTCCGAAAACCCTCTAAACACCTCTAAACACCTCGAAACCCCTCTAAACCCCTCTAATTCCCTCTAACCCCATCTAAACCCCTATAATCCCCTCAAATGTCCAGACGTAAGAACAGCTTCGCACAGGAAGGAGCTGCAGATGCTGCTTTAAACCTAAGATAGACAAAAAAGCTGGAGTAACCCAGCGTGACAGACAGCATCTGTGGAGAAAAGGGTCTAGAAAAGGAACTGTGCGAATCCGCACTGACCAGCGATCCCCACACATTATCGATGTCCGGCACACACTGGGGACAACTTACATTTAAACCTGTATATCTACAAGCCTGCGCGTCCTTGGAGTTTGGGAGGAAACTGAAGATGTCGGAGAAACTCCACGCGGTCAGGGGGAGAACGTACAAACTCCGTACAGACGGCACCCTTCGTCGGGATTGAACCCGCAACTCTGGCGCTGTAAGGCAGCAACTCTAGCGCTGTGCCACCGTGCTGGATAGATTGAGCTCAGAAACGCAGGTATAACATATGTGGTCACAAACATCTGAAGTAACAGCGGGGCAGGCAGCATCTCTGGGGAAAGTCCACGCGGTCACGGGGAGAACGTACAAACCGTCAGACGGCGGCCGTGGTCGGAATCGTACGCGGGTCTCTGAACCTGTGAGGCAGCAACTCTATCGCTGCGCCACTGTTTACTGGTGCCCTCCCATAATTTCCCATTCACTGGTGCCATCCCCTAAATCCCCATTTAATGGTGCCCTCCCCTAATGCACCATTTAATGTTGCGCTCCCCTAATTCTCCATTTATTAGTGCACTCCCCTAATTCCCCATTTACTGAGGCTCGCTCTTTTCGCACCAGGCAATAATAAATGGGAAATTAGGGGAGCGCAACATTAAATGGTGCATTATGGGAGGGCACCAGTCAATGGGGATTTAGGGAAAGGCACCAATAAATGGGAAATTATGGGAGGGCACCAGTAAACAGTAGCGCAGCGGAAGAATTGCTGCCTCACAGGTTCAGACCCGGGTTCGATTCCGACCACGGCCGCCGTCTGTACGATTTGTACGTTCTCCCCGTTACCGCGTGGATTTTCTCCAGAGATGCTGCCTGCCTCACTGTTACTCCAGATTTTTGTGACCACATATAATAATAATAATAATAATTCATTTAATTTGCTGGCGCCTTTCTATCACCCAAGGACACCTTACAAGACATAAAATCACAAAAATACAAACCACATAGTCGAAATAAATGTAATATAAAAACACCACAATACACAAATCAAGGACAGAATTCAATTACAAAAGCACAAAAAGAAAATCAGAAACACAATTTGAGGAGAGAGCAGCGGCAGCCAAACTGCGCCAGCGTTCACTCTCCCCTCCGACCGCCATCTTGAACAAGGACCAACAGACACAGCACACAAAAATCATCCCCCCACAATGACCACCACTGTGGGGGAAGGCACAATGTCTAGTCCCCAACCCCAGTTCATCCAAAGTCAGGCCCAATGAGGCCTCCGCTATTGCCTCTACGGAGGCCCGATGTTCCTGGCCGTTTTCACCGGGTGATGCTAGCCCGGCGTCGGGAGATTCCTCTAGCGGCTGGGCCACCTGGAACGGCCGCATTCCCTACCGGAGGCCGCAGCTTCCGAAGCCGATAACATATGTTATATCTGCGTTTCTAAGCTATCCATCACGGTAGCACAGCGGTAGTTGCTGCCTTACAGCGCCAGAGACGCCGGTTCAATCCAGACCAAGGGTGCTGCCTGTACGGAGTTTGTACGTTCTGCGACTGACCGCGTGGATTTCCCCGACATCTTCGTTTCCCTCCCAAACTCCAAATACGCGCAGGCCTGTAGATATACAGGTTTAAATGTAAATTGTCCCCAGTATGTGTAGGACATCGATAATGTGTGGGGATCGCTGGTCAGTGCGGATTCGCACAGTTCCTTTTCGAGACCCTTCTCTCCACAGATGCTGTCTGTCACTCTGGGTTACTCCAGCTTTTTGTGTATATCTTCGGTTGAAAGCAGCATCTGCGGCTCCTTTCTGTGCGAAGCTGTTCATACGTCTGAGCATTTGAGTGGTTTAGAGGGGGATTTGAGGGGGTTTAGTGGTGTTTATAGGGGATTAGATGGGGACTAGAGAGGTTAATAGGGGGTTTAGATGGGTTTATATGGGGTTAGAGGGGTTTAGATAAGTTTAGAGGGCGTTAGAAGTGTGTTGAGTGGTTTTGAAGGGCTTAGAAGGGTCTAGAGGGGTTTCGAGGGGTTTCAAGGGGTTTAGATGGGTTTAGAGGGTGTTAGTGGGGTTTACAGGAGTGTAGAGGGGATTAGAGGGCTTTAGAGGGGTAAGAGTGGGCTAAACGTGTTGAGGGTTAAACGGGTTTAGAGGGGTTTAGAGGGGTTAGAGCTGTTTAGAGGGGTTTAGAAGGGTTGTGAGGGATATCGAGGGCTTTAGATGGGTTTAGATGGGTTTAGAGAGGTTCAGAGGGGTTCAGAGGGGTGTAGAGGGGCTCAGAGGGTTTAGACGGGTTTAAACGTGTTGATAGTGGTTTTGAGGTGTTCACTGTGGTGGAAGGCACAAAAAATGGCCAGTCCTCCTCCATTTCCCCCGTGGGAGGGAACTCAACCATCCGCCGTCGCCGCTGCTGGTGTCCAGATGTGGAGACAAGGTAAAGTCCAGGTAAGTCCTAAATCGGTGCTTCCCTACCGGAGACCGCGGCTTCAGGTTGGTGTAGGCCGTGCCCGCGGTAGAAGTTGGCCGCGGGCCGGCGGTCGGAGCTCTTCCCAGCCCGGGTCCACAACGAGAGATCCCAGACGTGGTTGCCGCGGGCCAGCGATAGGAGAGCTCCCCTCCGGCGATCCCCGGCGAGACATCGCCCGCTCCGCGACGAAAGAATGCTCGCCCCGGGCGCGTCTCGATGTTAGGCCACGGGCGAGGCGACCTAGAAAAAGTTGCCTCTCCGTGGAGGAGGCGACAGAAACGGTTTCACCCTTACCCACCCCCACCCCCGCAAACCACCCGCACACAAGACACACAAAGAAACATTAAAAACATACATTAGGACATACGGAAAAAACAAGAAAATTAGAAAGAACTAACACGCTGCTGTCAGGGCTGCCGGCTTGCAGCGCCCCCACCGAACTGTGTTGAGAGTGGTTTAGAGGGTTTAGCGAGGTTTCGAGGGGTTTCGAGAGGTTTGGAGGGGGTTAGTGGGGCATAGAGGGGCATAACGTGGTTAGGGGGGGTTTAGAGGTGGTTAGAGTGATTTCGAGGGGTTTCAAGCGGTTTAGGGGGCTTTAATGTTAAGAGGTCTTTAGAAGGGTTTAGAAGGCTTTAGAGGTTTGGAGGGGTTTAGAAGGTTTTAGAGGGGTATAGAGGGGTTAGAAGGTTGTAGAGGTCTTCAGAGGGATTTAGGTGTTTAGAGTGGTTTAGAGGGTTTAGAGGGGTTTACAGGGGTTTAGAGGGGTTTAGAGGGGTCAGAAGGATTTAGAGGGGATTAGGAGGCAACGATGGCTGACAAGATAAGTTAGGGATAGAATAAAACTAAATGAAAAGATTTATAACTCGCAAAGAGTACCCGGAAGCCAGAGGATTGGGAAACTTTCATAGGACAACAGAAGGAAACAAATCGGGCTATACGGCTGAAAAGATGAACTACGAAGGGAAGCTGACCAGGAATATAAAGAAGGACAGTAAAAGCTTCTTGTTAAGGGTAAAAGAGTAGCAAAGTCAAATGTGGGTCCCTTGAAGGCAGACACGGGTGACATTATTATGGGTAACAAGGAAATGGCATAAGAGTTGAACAGGTACTTCGGATCTGTCTTCACTGAGAAAGACACAAACAATCTCCCAGGTGTACTGGAGGAAAGAGGATCTAAGGTGGTAGAGGAACTGAAATACATTTTCATTAGGCGAGAAATAGTATTGGGTAGGCTAATGGGTGTGAAGGTTGATAAATCCCCCTGGGCCTGATGGTCTGCATCCCAGGGTCCTCAGGGAGGTGGCTCGAGAAATAGTGGACGCATTGGTAATTATTTTCCAATGTTCGATCGATTCAGGATCAATTCCTGTGGATTGGAGGATATCTAACGTTATCCCACTTTTCAAGAAAGGAGCGAGAGATAAAACGGGGAATTACAGACCAGTTAGCCTGACTTCGGTGGTGGGAAAGATGCTGGAGTCAATTAGTAAAGAGGTAATAATGGGTCATTTGGATAGCAGTAAAAGGATTAGTCCAAGTCAACATGGATTTATGAAAGGGAAACCATGCTTGACTAATCTTCTGGATTTTTTTGAAGGATGTGACAAGTAAAATGGATGAAAGGGTGCCAGTGGATGTAGTGCTAAGGTCCCGCATTGGAGACTGGTGACTAAATTTCGAGCACATGGTATTGGGGGTACGTTGTTGACATGGATAGAAAATTGCTTGGAAGACAGGAAGCAAAGAGTAGGAGTGAACGGGTCCTTTTCTGAATGGCAGGCAGTGGCGAGTGGAGTGCCGCAAGGCTCGGTTTTGGGGAATTATGAACAACACTAGCAAGTTTGCGGATGACACAAAGCTGAGTGGCAGTGTGAACTGCGAAGAGGATGTTAAGAGGTTGCAGGGTGATCTGGACAGGTTGAGTGAGTGGGCAGATGCGTAGCAGATGCAGTATAATATACATCAATGTGAGGTTATCTACTTTGGCGGCAAAAACAAGGGGGAAGATTATTATCTCAATGGTGTTAGGTTAGGCAAGGGGGAGGTACATCGAGATCTCGGTGTCCTTGTACTTCTGCAGTTGTATAGGGCTCTGGTAAGACCACATCTGGAGTATTGTGTACAGTTTTGGTCTCCTAATTTGAGGAAGGACATTCTTGTGATCGAGGCAGTGCAGCGTAGGTTCACGAGATTGATCCCTGGGATGGCGGGACTGACATGTGAGAAAATACTAGGCTTGCAGATAATTCTCAATGCGGACGAGGTGCCGCCAGGTCTGCTCTGACAGAAAAGATCTACTGTAGGTAGCGTGAGCACCCACAGAAACAGGGTGTATACGGGGAACAAGGCAAATGGTTTAAGAACAGGACCACGAGGGTGGGGGGAGAATTAGTAATCTCCAGATTGCTCCTGGTGCAACATGCTGCTGAGGGCAAGAACAAGAAGTGGGGAACAGGTGAAGGCCTGGTTGCGGAGTTGGTGGAAGGGGCAGCCATTCAGATTGTGGGACCGCTGAGATCCTTGTTGGAGACGAGGTGAACTGTACAAGAAGGCAAACAAAAATGCTGGAGAAACTCAGCGGGTGAGGCAGCATCCATGGAGTGAAGGAATAGTTGATGCAGGGCTGCCAACGCTCACGCATTGAGCGTGAGAATCACGCATTTGGCCAAATTCTCACGCGGATCACAAATTTCTCACGCTCTATCGTGAGAAATTCTGTGATCAACGAAAATTTCAAAACGTATATCCACTGCATGGGCCGCGGTTGTTGGATGGCCGGGGCTGGGGGAGGGATGAAAGCAGAAGCAGCGGCGCGGACAGATGCGGAAGGGAAGACAGGGCTCCCGAGTATTTGCCGGGCTGGCGAGTGTTTACCGGGCTGGCGAGTCACTCGCTGCAGCTTCAGCCATGGAGCTGCCTCAGTGCAAGATTCCCGGGCCGTCGGACGCGTCGGAAGTGTTGCGCCGCTGCCGTGAGAGTCTCTGTGCCCAGGTGACCGGCATAGATCAGGCTGCGGCTTGGTGCATCCTGGAGGACAACCAATGGCTTCTGAAAGTAATCAGAATGCCGTTTATTCTCATTTAAACATAGGTTCCAACGAAATTACATTTTCTGCAGTCATAACAACAACAAAACACACAATGAACATAATTCCACACAAACATCCATCGCAGTGAATTCCCAAACACCTCCTCGCTGTGATGGAAGGCAAAAGTCTTATCTCTTCCCTGTTCTCTGATCTTATTCTTGTCCCGCAGTCATGCAGTTATACTTCTGCATCGAGCTGATCGAGGCTATTGATGTTTGAGCCCCCGGCGGGCGATGGTAAGTCCCGCGTCCGTATAATCTGCGCCGGGCGATGTAAGGCTCCGCTCCGGATCGATTTAAATACCTCGATTCGGCGGGCGACGTTTGCCGTTGCGGGAGCTCCGAAAAGCGGTCTCCTACCAGGGACCAGCGAGCTCCCGATATCTCCGACCACAGGGCCTGCAGCCGAAGCCTCCAATCTCCGAAGTCGAGTCGTAGCCGCGCGCCACAACAGCGCTCCGCACTCTGAAGTTGGCCAGCTCCACGATGGTAAGTCCGCAGGCTCCAGGTCGATTCCGATTGGAGGCCGCCGGCTCCACGATGTTAGGCCCAACGACAACGGAGACTCGAGAAGGAAAAAGTCGGGTCCCCGTACAGGGAAGAGATTAAAATGTTTCCCCCGCCCCCCCCACATATACACAGCTAAAAATAGTATAAAAACTAAAACTAAGACATCCACCTAACAGGACAAAAAGAAAAAAAGACAGAAGGACTGCAGACGCCGCTGCCGCGAGGCGCCGCCATCTTGTCATTGGGTAGAAACGGTGGAAGATAGTGGCCTTCAAATGGGGGTGGTTGGGGAAAGCATTCTGCTTGCCTGCTAGATTTTCACTTGCACTAACTGCAGGAAATAAATTCCCGATGTTGGGGCAGTTCAGAGCCAGGGGTCACAGTTTAAGAATAAAGGGTAGGCCAGTTAGGACTGAGATGAGGACAAACTTTCTTCACGCAGAGAATTGTGAATCTGTGGAATTCTCTGCCACAGAAGGCAGTGGAGGCCAATCCACTGGATGTTTTCAAGAGAGAGTTACATTTAGCTCTTTTAGCTAGCGAAATCAAGGGATATAGGAAAAAAACAGGAGAGAGGTACAGATTTTAGATGAACAGCCATGAACATATTGAATGGCAGTGCTGGCTCGAAGGAATATTGCTACACCTATTTTCTATGTTTCTCTGCTTGAGTATATGGCAATGAAACTCGACCTCTAAAACCCTCTAAACCTCTCTATACTCCTGTAAACTCATCTAAACCTTACTAAACACCTGTTAAGCCTTGTAAAACCCTGTACACC
Source organism: Malacoraja senta (assembly GCA_038087875.1). Lineage (NCBI taxonomy): Eukaryota > Metazoa > Chordata > Chondrichthyes > Rajiformes > Rajidae > Malacoraja > Malacoraja senta. Next base: position 34,072 of record JAXLNO010005997.1, read on the forward strand.
CCTCTAAACCCCTCTAAATCCCTCTAAATCCCCTAAATTCCCTTAAACCCGTATAAAACCCTCTAAACCCTTCTAAACCCTTCTAAACCACTAAAAAACCGCTCCAAACCCCTCTAAACACATGTGAACCCCTGTAATCCTCTCTAAACCTCTCTAAACCCCTGTAAACTCTAAACCCATCTAAACATCTCTAAACCCCTGTAAACCCTGTAAGCCCCTCTAAACACGTATAACCACCTCTACACCCCTGTGAACGCCTCTAACCCCCCTGTAAACCCCCCTAAACACTTTGAAACCTATGAAAACCCCGATAAACTCCTATAAACCCCTCTAAACCCATGTAAACACCCTCTAAACACCTCTAAACCCATCTAACCCCCTATAACCCCTTGTTCAGCAGTATAAACCCCTCTAAACCCCAATCAACTACCCTAAACACATCTAAAGCCATGTAAACCCCTCTAAAGCACTCTAAACCACTCTACACCCCTCTAAACGCCTATACACACATCTAAACCCATCTAAACCCCTCTAAACCCATCTAAACCCCTCCAGATTACACTAGTCTAAAACCCTCTAAACACCTGCACACCCCTCTAAACCTCTGTAAACCGCTGTAACCCCTACAAATACCTATAAACCCCTCTAAACCACTCCACTCTTAACCCCTCTAAACCCTTCTAAACCCCTCTAAACACCTGTAAACCCCTGAAACCCCTGTAAACCACTCTGAACCCCGCTAAACCACTGTAAACCTCTCTAAACCTCTCTAAACACATGTAAACCCATGTAAACCTCTCAACCCCCGGTAAACTCACCGAAACCCCTATAAACCCGTGTAAACCCCTCTAAACACCTCTAAACGCCTGTAACCCACTCCAAACCCACCTAAACGCATGTAATCTACTCAAAACGCCCGAAATCACATATAAATCCCTCTAAATCCCTCTAAACCCTCGGAATACCTATGTAAACACACGTAAAACATGCTAAACACCTGTAAACCCTGTAGACTTCTCTAACCCTCTGTAAATCCCTGAACACGCCTCTAAACCCTTCTAAACCCTTCAAAACCCCACTAAACCCCCTGTAAACCCTGTAAACACCCTGTATACCCCACTAAACACCAGTAAATCCCCTCTAAACTCCTATAAACCCCATCTAAACCCATCTAAACCCATGTTAACCCCCTCTAAAACCCTCTCAACTCCTCTAAACCCCTGTAACCCCCTCCAATCCACTCTGAACACCTGTAAACACCCGTAAACGCCTGTAACCCCCTTGTAAACCCCTATAAAGACCTGTAAACCCATGTAAACGCCTCTAAAACCCTCTATTTAAAACCGGAAACGCTCAAAACCACTATTTCTGGCTACCTTGCCGGAAATATGGCGACCTTGCCCGATTTGTGCGACCTTGCCGGAATTATGACGACCTTGCCGGAAATATGGCGACCTTGCCGGATTTATGGCGACCTTGCCGGAAATATGGCTAAATTGTCGGATTTGTGGCGACCTTGCCGGATTTATGCCGACCTTGCCAGACTTCTGGCGACCTTGCCGGATTTATGACGACCTTGCCGGAAATATGGCGACATTGCCGGATTTCTGGCGACCTTGCCGGAAATATGGTGACTTTGCCGGATTTGTGGCGACGTTCCCGGATTTATGGCGACCTTGCCGGAAATATGGCGACCTTGCCGGATTTGTGGCGACCAGGCCGGATTTTTGGCGACCTTTCCGGAAATATGGCGACCTTGCCGGATTTGTGGCGACCTTGCGGATTTATGGCGACCTTGCCGGAAATATGACGACCATGCCGGATATGTGGCGACCTTGATGGAAATTTGGCGACCTTGCCGGAAAAATGGCGACCATGCCGGATTTGTGGCGACATTGCCGGATTTATGGCGACCTTGCCGTTAATATGGCGACCTTGCCGGAAATATGGCGACCATGCCGGATTTGTGGCGACCTTGCCGAATTTATGGCGACCTTGCCGGAAATATGGAGACCTTGCCGGATTTATGGCGACCTTGCCGGGTTTATGGCGACCTTGCCGGAATTATGGCGACCTTGAAGGATTTATGGAGACCTTGCCGGAAATATGGTGACATTGCCAGAAATGTGGCGACCTTGCCGGATTCGTGGCGACCTTGTCGGATTTATGGCGACCTTGCCGGATTTGTGGCGACCTTGCCGGATTTATGGCGACCTTGCCTGAAATGTGACGACCTTGACGGATTTGTGGCGACCTTGCCGGATTTGTGGCGACCTTGACGGGGATGTGGCGACCTTAACGAATTTGTGGCGACCTTGCCGGATTTATGGCGACCTTGCCGGAATTGTGGCGACCTTGTCGTATTTGTGGCGGCCATGCCGGGTTTATTGCGACCTTGCCGCAAATGTGGCGACCTTGCCGGATTTGTGGCGACCATGCCGGATTTATGGCGACCTTGTGGGATATGTGGCGACCTTGCCGGATTTATGGCGACCTTGCCGAAAATGTGGCGACCTTGCCGGACTTGTGGCGTACTTGCCGGATTTGTGGCTACCTTGCCGAATTTATGGCGACCTTGACGGAAATATGGCGACCTTGCCGGATTTGTGGCAACCTTGCCGGAAATATGGCGACCTTGCCGTATTTATGGCGTCCTAGCCGGATTTATGGCGACCGTGCCGGAAATACGGCGACCGTGCCGGAGTTATGGCGACTTTGCTTCTTTATGGCGACCTTGCCGGATTTATGGCGACTTTACCGGAAATATGGCGACCTCGTCGAAATTATGGCGACCTTGCCGGAGTTATGGTGAACTCGCCGGAAATATGGCGACCTCGCCGGATTTATGGCGACCTTGCCGGAAATATGGCCACCTTGCCGGATTTATGGCGACCTTGCCGCATTTGTGGAGACCTGGCCGGATTTATGGCGACCTTGCCGGAAATGTGGCGACCTTGCCGGAATTACGGCCACCTTGCCGGATTTATGGCGACCATGCCGGAAATATGGCGACCTTGCCGGATTTATGGCCACCTTGCCGGATTTATGGCGACCATGCCGGATTTATGGCGAACTCGCCGGAAATATGGCGACCTCGCCGGATTTATGGCGACCTTGCCGGAAATATGCCCACCTTGCCGGATTTATGGCCACCTTGCCGGATTTATGGCGACCATGCCGGAAATATGGCGACCTTGCCGGATTTGTGGCGACCTTGCCGGAATTACGGCGAACCTCCCGGAAATATGGCGACCTTGCCGGATTTGTGGCGTCCTTTCCGGATTTATGGCGACCTTGCCGGGATTATGGAGACCTTGCCGGATTTGTGGCGACTTTGGCGGATTTATGGCGACCGTGCAAGAAATATGGCGACCTTGCCGCATTTGTGGCGACCTTGCCGGATTTATGGCGACCATGCGGGAAGTATGGCGACCTTGCCGCAATTGTGGAGACCTTGCCGGATTTGTGGCGACCTTGCCGGAATTACGGCGAACCTCCCGGAAATATGGCGACCTTGCCGGATTTGTGGCGTCCTTTCCGGATTTATGGCGACCTTGCCGGGATTATGGAGACCTTGCCGGATTTGTGGCGACTTTGGCGGATTTATGGCGACCGTGCAAGAAATATGGCGATCTTGCCGCATTTGTGGCGACCTTGCCGGATTTATGGCGACCATGCGGGAAGTATGGCGACCTTGCCGCAATTGTGGAGACCTTGCCGGATTTATGGATACCTTGCCGGACATGTGGCGACCTTGTCGGATTTGTAGCGACCTTGCCGGATTTATGGCGACCTTGCAGGGAATGTGGCGACCTTGCCGGATTTATGGCGAAATTCCCGGATTAATGGCGACCTTGCCGGAAATGTGATGACCTTGCCGAAAATGTGGCGACCTTGCCGCATTTGTGGCGACCCCGCTGGATTTGCGGCGACCTTACCGGATTTATGGCGACCTTGCCGGAAATGTGGCGACCTTGCGGATTTGTGGCGACCTTGCCGGATTTATGGCGACCATGCGGGAAGTATGGCGACCTTGCCGCAATTGTGGAGACCTTGCCGGATTTGTGGCGACCTTGCCGGAATTACGGCGAACCTCCCGGAAATATGGCGACCTTGCCGGATTTGTGGCGTCCTTTCCGGATTTATGGCGACCTTGCCGGGATTATGGAGACCTTGCCGGATTTGTGGCGACTTTGGCGGATTTATGGCGACCGTGCAAGAAATATGGCGATCTTGCCGCATTTGTGGCGACCTTGCCGGATTTATTGCGACCATGCGGGAAGTATGGCGACCTTGCCGCAATTGTGGAGACCTTGCCGGATTTATGGATACCTTGCCGGACATGTGGCGACCTTGCCGGATTTGTAGCGACCTTGCCGGATTTATGGCGACCTTGCAGGGAATGTGGCGACCTTGCCGGATTTATGGCGAAATTCCCGGATTAATGGCGACCTTGCCGGAAATGTGATGACCTTGCCGAAAATGTGGCGACCTTGCCGCATTTGTGGCGACCCCGCTGGATTTGCGGCGACCTTACCGGATTTATGGCGACCTTGCCGGAAATGTGGCGACCTTGCGGATTTGTGGCGACATTGCCGGATTTATGGCGACCTTGCAGGGAATGTGGCGACATTGCCGGATTTATGGCGACCTTGACGGATTTGTGGCGACCTTGCCGGATTTGTGGCGACCTTGACGGGGATGTGGCGACCTTACCGAATTTGTGGCGACCTTGCCGGATTTATGGCGACCTTGCCGGAATTGTGGCGACCTTGTCGTATTTGTGGCGGCCATGCCGGATTTATTGCGACCTTGCCGCAAATGTGGCGACCTTGCCGGATTTGTGGCGACCATGCAGGATTTATGGCGACCTTGTGGGATATGTGGCGACCTTGCCGGATTTATGGCGACCTTGCCGAAAATGTGGCGACCTTGCCGGACTTGTGGCGTACTTGCCGGATTTGTGGCTACCTTGCCGAAGTTATGGCGACCTTGACGGAAATATGGCGACCTTGCCGGATTTGTGGCAACCTTGCCGGAAATATGGCGACCTTGCCGTATTTATGGCGTCCTAGCCGGATTTATGGCGACCGTGCCGGAAATACGGCGACCGTGCCGGAGTTATGGCGACTTTGCTTCTTTATGGCGACCTTGCCGGATTTATGGCGACTTTACCGGAAATATGGCGACCTCGTCGGAATTATGGCGACCTTGCCGGAGTTATGGCGAACTCGCCGGAAATATGGCGACCTCGCCGGATTTATGGCGACCTTGCCGGAAATATGGCCACCTTGCCGGATTTATGGCGACCTTGCCACATTTGTGGAGACCTTGCCGGATTTATGGCGACCTTGCAGGAAATGTGGCGACGTTGCCGGAATTACGGTCACCTTGCCGGATTTATGGCGACCATGCCGGAAATATGGCGACCTTGACGTATTTATGGCGTCCTAGCCGGATTTATGGCGACCGTGCCGGAAATACGGCGACCGTGCCGGAGTTATGGCGACTTTGCTTCTTTATGGCGACCTTGCCGGATTTATGGCGACTTTACCGGAAATATGGCGACCTCGTCGGAATTATGGCGACCTTGCCGGAGTTATGGCGAACTCACCGGAAATATGGCGACCTCGCCGGATTTATGGCGACCTTGCCGGAAATATGGCCACCTTGCCGGATTTATGGCGACCTTGCCACATTTGTGGAGACCTTGCCACATTTGTGGAGACCTTGCCGGATTTATGGAGACCTTGCCGGAAATGTGGCGACCTTGCCGGATTTGTGGATACCTTGCCGGAAATATGGCGACCTTGCCGTATTTATGGCGTCCTAGCCGGATTTATGGCGACCGTGCCGGAAATACGGCGACCGTGCCGGAGTTATGGCGACTTTGCTTCTTTATGGCGACCTTGCCGGATTTATGGCGACTTTACCGGAAATATGGCGACTTCGTCGGAATTATGGCGACCTTGCCGGAGTTATGGCGAACTCGCCGGAAATATGGCGACCTCGCCGGATTTATGGCGACCTTGCCGGAAATATGGCCACATTGCCGGATTTATGGCGACCTTGCGACATTTGTGGAGACCTTTCCGGATTTATGGCGACCTTGCCGGAAATGTGGCGACCTTGCCGGAATTACGGTCACCTTGCCGGATTTATGGCGACCATGCCGGAAATATGGCGACCTCGCCGGATTTATGGCGCCCTTACCGGAAATATGGCCACCTTGCCGGATTTATGGCCACCTTGCCGGATTTATGGCGACCATGCCGGAAATATGGCGACCTTGCCGGATTTGTGGCGACCTTGCCGGAATTACGGCGAACCTCCCGGAAATATGGCGACCTTGCCGGATTTGTGGCGACCTTGCCGGATTTATGGCGACCGTGCGGGAAGTATGGCGACCTTGCCGCATTTGTGGAGACCTTGCCGGATTTATGGCGACCTTGCCGGACATGTGGCGACCTTGCCGGATTTGTGGCGACCTTGCCGGATTTATGGCGACCTTGACGGGAATGGGGCGACCTTGCCGGATTTATGGCGAAATTCCCGGATTAATGGCGACCTTGCCGGAAATGTGACGACCTTGCCGGAAATGTGGCGACCTTGCCGCATTTGTGGCGACCCCGCTGGATTTGTGGCGACCTTCCCTGATTTGTGGCCACTTTGCCGGATTTATGGCGACCATGCCGGAAATATGGCGACCTTGCCGGATTTATGGCGAAATTCCCGGATTAATGGCGACCTTGCCGGAAATGTGACGACCTTGCCGGAAATGTGGCGACCTTGCCGCATTTGTGGCGACCCCGCTGGATTTGCGGCGACCTTGCCGTATTTATGGCGACCTTGCCGGAAATGTGGCGACCTTGCGGATTTGTGGCGTCCTTGCCGGATTTATGGCGACCTTGACGGGAATGGGGCGACCTTGCCGGATTTATGGCGAAATTCCCGGATTAATGGCGACCTTGCCGGAAATGTGACGACCTTGCCGGAAATGTGGCGACCTTGCCGCATTTGTGGCGACCCCGCTGGATTTGCGGCGACCTTGCCGGATTTATGGCGACCTTGCCGGAAATCTGGCGACCATGCGGATTTGTGGCGAGCTTGCCGGATTTATGGCGACCTTGACGGGAATGGGGCGACCTTGCCGGATTTATGGCGACATTCCCGAATTAATGGAGAACTTGCCGGGCATGTGGCGACCTTGCCGGATTTGTGTCGACCTTGCCGGATTTATGGCGACATTGCCTGAAATGTGGCGACCTTCCCTGATTTGTGGCCACCTTGCCGGATTTATGGCGACAATGCCGGAAATATGGCGACCTTGCCGGATTTGTGGCGACCTTGCCGGAATCACGGCGAACTTCCCGGAAATATGGCGACCTTGCCGGAAATGTGGCGACCTTGCCGCATTTGTGGCGACCCCGCTGGATTTGCGGCGACCTTGCCGGATTTATGGCGACCTTGCCGGAAATCTGGCGACCATGCGGATTTGTGGCGAGCTTGCCGGATTTATGGCGACCTTGACGGGAATGGGGCGACCTTGCCGGGTTTATGGCGACATTCCCGAATTAATGGAGAACTTGCCGGGCATGTGGCGACCTTGCCGGATTTGTGTCGACCTTGCCGGATTTATGGCGACATTGCCTGAAATGTGGCGACCTTCCCTGATTTGTGGCCACTTTGCCGGATTTATGGCGACCATGCCGGAAATATGGCGACCTTGCCGGATTTGTGGCGACCTTGCCGGAATCACGGCGAACTTCCCGGAAATATGGCGACCTTGCCGGATTTCTGGCGTCCTTTCCGGATTGATGGCGACCTTGCCGGAAATGTGGCGACATTGCCAGATTTGTGGCGACCTTGCCGAATATATGGCGACCTTGCCTGAAATGTGGCGACCTTGACGGATTTGTGGCGACCTTGCCGGATTTATGGCGACCGTGCCGGAAATACGGCGACCTTGCCGGAGTTTTGGTGACTTTGCAGATTTATGGTGATCTTGCCGGATTTATGCCGACTTTGCCGGATATGTGGCGACCTCGCCGGAATTATGCCGACCTTGTCGGATTTATGGCGACCTGGCCGGAAATATGGAGACATCGCCGGATTTATGGCGACCTTGCCGGATTGTTGGCGACCTCGCCGGGAATGTGGCGATCTTGCCGGATATGTGGCGACCCTGACGGATTTATGGCGACCTCGCCGGAAATGTGGCGACCTTGCCTGGTTTGTGGCGAACTTGCCGGATTCATGGCGATCTTGCCGGAAATGTGGCGACCCTGCCGGATTTATGGCGACCTTGCCGGCAATATGGCGACCTTGCCGTATTTGGAGCGACCTTGCCGGATTTATGGCGACCTTGCCGGAAATATTACGACCTTGCCGGATTTGTGGCGACCTTGCCGGATTTATGGCGACCTAGCCGGAAATATGACAACCTTGCCGGATTTGTGGCGACCTTGCCGGATTTGTGGCGACCTTGCCGGCTTAATGGCGACCTTGCCGGAAATATGGCGACCTTGGCGGATTTGTGGCGACCTTGCCGGATTTATGGCGATCTTGCCGGAAATGTGGCGACCTTGCCGGATTTATGGCGACCTTGTCGGATTTGTGACGAACTTGCCGGATTTATGGCGACATTGCCGGAAATGTGGCGACCTTGCCGCATTTGTGGCGACCTTGCTGGATTTGTGGCGACCTTGCCGGATTTATGGCGATCTTGCCGGAAATGTGGCGACCTTGCCGGATTTGCGGCGACCTTGCCGGATTTATGGCGAACTTGCCGGGAATGTGGCGACCTTGCCGGATTTATGGCGAAATTCCCGGATTAATGGCGACCTGGCCGGAAATGTGGCGACCTTGCCGGATTTGTGGCGACCTTGCGCGATTTATGGCGACCTTGCCTGAAATGTGGCGACCTTGACGGATTTGTGGCGACCTTGACGGATTTATGGCGATCTTGCCGGGGATGTGGCGACCTTACCGGATTTGTGTCGACCTTGCCGGATTTATGGCGACATTGCCGGAATTGTGGTGACCTTGCCTGAATTGTGGCGACCTTGCCGGATTTATGGCGACTTTGTGGGATTTGTGGGGACCTTGCGGGATTTATGGCGACCTTGCCGGAAATGTGGCGACCTTGCCGGATTCATGGCGACCTTGCCGGAAATGTATCGTCCTTGCCAGATTTGTGGTGACGATGCCGGATTTCTGGCGACCTTGCCGGAAATGTGGCGACCTTGCCGGATTTGACGCGACCTTGCCGGAAATATGGCGACCTTGCCGGATTTATGGCGTCGTAGCCGGATTGATGGCGACCGTGCCGGAAATACGACGACCTTGCCGGAGTTATGGCGACTTTGCAGATTTATGGCAAACTTGCCGGATTTATGGCAACTTTGCCGGGACTATGGCGACATCGCCGGAATTATGGCGACCTTGCCCGATTTATGGCGACCTCGCCGGAAATATGGCAAGCTTGCCGGAAATATGGCCACCTTGCCGGATTTATGGCGACCTTGCCGCATTTGTGGAGACCTTGCAGGGAATGTGGCGACCTTGCCGGATTTATGGCGAAATTCCCGGATTAATAGCTACCTTGCCGAAAATGTGACGACCTTGCCGGAAATGTGGCGACCTTGCCGCATTTGTGGCGACCCCGCTGGATTTGTGGCGACCTTGCCGGATTTATGGCGACCTTGCCGGAAATGTGGCGACCTTGGGGATTGTGGCGACCTTGACGGATTTATGGCGACCTTGCAGGATTTGTGGCGACCTTGCAGGAAAAATGGCGACCTCGCCGAATTTATGGCGACCTTGCGGGATTTATGGCGACCTCGCCGGATTTATTGCGACCTTGCCGGATTTGTGGCGACCTTGCCGGATTGTTGGCGACCTCGCCGGATTTATTGCGACCTTGCCGGATTTGTGGCGACCTTGCCGGATTGTTGGCGACCTCGCCGGGAATGTGGCGATCTATCCGGATATGTGGCGACCTTGATGGATTTATGGCGACCTCGACGGAAATGTTGCGATCTTGCCGGATTTTTGGCGACTTTGCCGGATGTATGGCGACCTCGCCGGAAATGTGGCGACCTTGCCTGGTTTGTGGCGACCTTGCCGGATTCATGGCGATCTTGCCGGAAATGTGGCGACCTTGCCGGATTTATGGCGACCTTGCCGGCAATATGGCGACCTCGCCCGATTTGGGGCGACATTGCCGGATTTATGGCGACCTTGCCGGAAATGTGGCGACCTTGCCGCATTTGTGGCGACCCCGCTGGATTTGTGGCGACCTTGCCGGATTTATGGCGACCTTGCCGGAAATGTGGCGACCTTGAGGATTTGTGGCGACCTTGACGGATTTATGGCGACCTTGCAGGATTTGTGGCGACCTTGCAGGAAAAATGGCGACCTCGCCGAATTTATGGCGACCTTGCGGGATTTATGGCGACCTTGCCGGATTTATTGCGACCTTGCCGGATTTGTGGCGACCTTGCCGGATTGCTGGCGACCTCGCCGGATTTATTGCGACCTTGCCGGATTTGTGGCGACCTTGCCGGATTGTTGGCGACCTCGCCGGGAATGTGGCGATCTATCCGGATATGTGGCGACCTTGATGGATTTATGGCGACCTCGACGGAAATGTTGCGATCTTGCCGGATTTTTGGCGACTTTGCCGGATGTATGGCGACCTCGCCGGAAATGTGGCGACCTTGCCTGGTTTGTGGCGACCTTGCCGGATTCATGGCGATCTTGCCGGAAATGTGGCGACCTTGCCGGATTTATGGCGACCTTGCCGGCAATATGGCGACCTCGCCCGATTTGGGGCGACATTGCCGGATTTATGGCGACCTTGCCGGAAATATGGCGACCTTGCCGGAAATGTGGCGACCTTGCCGGATTTGTGGCGACCTTGCCGGATTTATGGCGATCTTGCCGGAAATGTGGCGACCTTGGCGGATTTGTGGCGACCTTGCCGGATTTATGGCGATCTTGCCGGAAATGTGGCGACCTTGCCGCATTTATGGCGACCTTGTCGGATTTGTGGCGAACTTGCCGGATTTATGGCGACATTGCCGGAAATGTGGCGACCGTGCCGCATTTGTGGCGACCTTGCGGGATTTGTGGCGACCTTGCCGGATTTATGGCGACCTTGCCGGAAATGTGGCGACCTTGCCGGATTTGCGGGAACCTTGCCGGATTTATGGCGACCTTGCTGGGAATGTGGCGATCTTGCCGGATTTATGGCGAAATTCCCGGATTAATGGCGACCTTGCAGGAAATGTGGCGACCTTGCCGGATTTGTGGCGACCTTGCCCGATTTATGGCGACCTTGCCTGAAATGTGGCGACGTTGACGGATTTGTGGCGACCTTGACGGATTTATGGCGACATTGCCGGAATTGTGGTGACCTTGCCGGAATTGTGGCGACCTTGCCGGATTTATGGCGACTTTGTGGGATTTGTGGCGACCTTGCCGGATTTATGGCGACCTTGCCGGAAATGTGGCGACCTTGCCGGATTCATGGCGACCTTGCCGGAAATGTGGCGTCCTTGCCAGATTTGTGGCGACGATGCCGGATTTCTGGCGACCTTGCCGAAATGTTGCGAACTTGCCGGATTTGTGGCGACCTTGCCGGATCTATGGCGACCTTGCCGGAAATGTGGCGACCTTGCCGGATTTATGACGTCGTAGCCGGATTGATGGCGACCGTGCCGGAAATACGACGACCTATGGCGACTTTGCACATTTATGGCAAACTTGCCGGATTTATGGCGACTTTGCCGGAACTATGGCGACATCGCTGGAATTATGGCGACCTTGCCTGATTTATGGCGACCTCGCCGGAAATATGGCGACCTCGCCGGAAATATGGCGACCTCGCCAGATTTATGGCGACCTTGCCGGAAATATGGCGACATTGCCGGAAATGTGGCGACCTTGCCGGATTTGTGGCGACCTTGCCGGATTTATGGCGACCTTGCCGGAAATGTGGCGACCTTGCCGGATTTGTGGCGACCTTGCCGGGAATGTGGCGACCTTGCCGGATTTATGGCGACATTCCCGGATTAATGGCGAGCTTGCCGGAAATGTGTCGACCTTGCCGGAAATGTGGCGACCTTGCTGCATTTGTGGCGTCCCTGCTGGATTTGTGGTGACCTTGCCGGATTTATGGCGACCTTGCCGGAAATGTGGCGACCTTGCCAGATTTGTGGCTACCTTGCCGGATTTATGGCGATCTTGCCCGGAATGTGGCGACCTTGCCGGATTTATGGCGACATTCCCGGATTAATGGCGACCTTGCCGGAAATGTGGCGACATTGCCGGATTTGTGGCGACCTTGCCGGATATATGGCGACCTTGCCTGAAATGTGGCGACCTTGACGGATTTGTGGCCACCTTGCCGGATTCATGGCGACCTTGCCGGGAATGTGGCGACCTTGCCGGATTTATGGCGTCCTAGCCGGATTTATGGCGACCGTGCCGGAAATACGGCGACCTTGCCGGAGTTATGGTGACTCTGCAGATTTATGGCGACCTTGCCGGATTTATGGCGACTTTGCCGGATTTAATGCGACCTTGCCGCATTTGTGTCGACCTTGCCGGATTTATGGCGACCTTGCCGGAAATCTGCCGACCTTGCCGGATTTATTGCGACCTTGCCGCATTTGTGTCGAACTTGCCGGATTTATGGCGACATTCCCGGATTAATGGCGACCTTGCCGGGGATGTGGCGACCTTGCCGGATTTGTGGCGACATTGCCTGATTTATGGCGACCTTTCCGGAAATGTGGCGACCTTGCCTTATTTGTGGCGACCTTGCCGGATTTATGGCGACCTTGCCGCAAATGTGGCGACCTTGCCGGAAATGTGGCTACCTTGCCGCATTTGTGGCGACCCTGCTGGATTTGTGGCGACCTTGCCGGATTTATGGCGACTTTGCCGGAAATATGGCGACCTCGCCGGATTTATGGCGACCTTGCCGGAAATATGGCTACCTTGCCGCATTTGTGGCGACCTTGCCGCATTTGTGTCGACCTTGCCGGATTTATGGTGACCTTGCCGGAAATATGGCGACATTGCCGGAAATGTGGCGACCCTGCCGGAATTGTGGCGACTTTGCCGAATTTATGGCGACCTTGCCGGAAATGTGGCGACCTTGCCGGATTTGTGGCGACCTTGCCGGATTTATGGCGACATTCCCGGATTAATGGCGACCTTGCCGGAAATGTGGCGATCTTTCCGGAAATGTGGCGACCTTGCCGGATTTGTGGCGACCTTGCCGGATTTATGGCGACCTTACCGGGAATGTGGCGACCTTGCCAAAATTATGGCGACATTCCCTGTTAATGGAGACCTTGCCGGGGATGTGGTGACCTTGCCGGATTTATTGGGACCTTGCCGCATTTGTATCGACCTTGCCGGATTTATGGTGACCTTTCCGGAAATATGGCGACATTGCAGGAAATGTGGCGACCCAGCCGGATTTGTGGCGACCTTGCCGGATTCATGGCGACCTTGCCGGAAATGTGGCGACCTTGCCGGATTTATGGCGACATTCCCGGATTAATGGCGACCTTGCAGGGGATGTGGCGACCTTGCCGGATTTGTGGCGACATTGCCTGATTTATGGCGACCTTGCCGGAATTGTGGCGACCTTGCCTTATTTGTGGCGACCTTGCCGGGTTTATGGCGACCTTGCCGCAAATGTGGCGACCTTCCCGGAAATGTGGCGACCTTGCCGCATTTGTGGCGACCCTGCTGGATTTGTGGCGACGTTGCCGGATTTATGGCGACCTTGCCTGAAATGTGGCGACCTTGCCGGATTTGTGGCGACCTTGCCGGATTTATGGCGGTCTTGCCCGAAATGTGGCGACCTTGCCAGATTTATGGCGCCATTCCCGGATTAATGGCGACATTGCCGTAAATGTGGCGACCTTGACGGATTTGTGGTGACCTTGCCGGATTTATAGCGACCTTGCCTGAAATGTGGCGACCTTGACGGATTTGTGGCGACCATGACGGATTTATGGCGACCTTGCCGGACTTGTGGCGACCTTGCCGGATTCATGGCGACGTTGCTGGAAATGTGGCGACCTTGCCGGATTTGTGGCGACCTTGCCGGACTTGTGGCGACCATGCAGTACTTGTGGCGACCTTGCCCGATTTATGGCGACGTAGCCGGAAATATGGCAACCTTGCCGGATTTGTGGCGACCTTTGCCGGATTTGTGGCGACCTTGCCGGATTAATGGCGACCTTGCCTGAAATATGGCGACCTTGCTGCATTTGTGGCGACCTTGCCGGTTTATGGTGACCTTACGGGAAATATGGCGACCTTGCCGGAAATGTGGCAACCTTACCGGATTTGTGGCGACCTTGCCGGATTAATGGCGACCTTGCCGGGAATATGGCGACCTTGCCGCATTTGTGGCGACCTTGCCGGATTTATGGCGACCTTGCCGGAAATGTGGCGACCTTGGCGGATTTGTGGCGACCTTGCCGGATTTATGGCGCTCTTGCCGGAAATGTGGCGTCCTTGCCGGATTTATGTCGACCTTGTCGGATTTGTGGCGAACTTGCTGGGTTTATGGCGACATTGTCGGAAATGTGGCGGCCTTGCCGCATTTGTGGAGACCTTGTTGTATTTGTGGCGAACTTTGGCGGGTTCATGGCGACCGTGCAAGAAATATGGCGACCTTGCCGCATTTGTGGCGACCTTGCCGGATTTATGGCGACCGTGCCGGAAGTATGGCGACCATGCCGCATTTGTGGAGACTTTGCCGGATTTTTGGCGACCTTGCCGGAAATGTGGCGACCTTGCCCGATTTGTGGCGACCTTGCCGGATTTATGGCGACCTTGCAGGGAATGTGGCGACCTTGCCGGATTTATGGCAAAATTCCCGGATTAATGGCGACCTTGCCGGAAATGTGACGACCTTGCCGGAAATGTGGCGAGCATTGCCGCATTTGTGGCGACCCCGCTGGATTTGCGGCGATCTTGCCGGATTTATGGCGACCTTGCCGGAAATGTGGCGACCTTGCGGATTTGTGGCGACCTTGCCGGATTTATGGCGTCCTTGACGGGAATGGGGCGACCTTGCCGGATTTATGGCGACATTCCCGAATTAATGGCGAACTTGCCGGACATGTGGCGAATTTGGCGGATTTGTGGCGACCTTGCCGGATTGTTGGCGACCTCGGCGAGAATGTGGCGATCTTGGCGGATATGTGGCGACCTTGACGGATTAATGGCGACCTTGCCGGATTTGTGGCGACCTTGCCGGATTAATGGCGACCTTGCCGGAAATATGGCGACCTTGCCGCATTTGTGGCGACCTTGCCGAATTTATGGCGACCTTGCCGGAAATGTGGCGACCTTGGCGGATTTGTGGCGACCTTGCCGGATATATGGCGATCTTGCCGGAAATGTGGCGTCCTTACCGGATTTCTGGCGACCTTGTCCGATTTGTGGCGAACTTGCCGGATTTATGGCGACCTTGCCGGAAATGTGGCGACCTTGCGGATTTGTGGCGACCTTGCCGGATTTATGGCGACCTTGACGGGAATGGGGCGACCTTGCCGGATTTATGGCGACATTCCCGAATTAATGGCGAACTTGCCGGACATGTGGCGAAATTGGCGGATTTATGGCGACCTTGCCGGATTGTTGGCGACCTCGCCGGGAATGTGGCGATCTTGGCGGATATGTGGCGACCTTGACGGATTTATGGCGACCTCGACGGAAATGTTGCGATCTTGCCGGATTTTTGGCGACTTTGCCGGATGTATGGCGACCTCGCCGGAAATGTGGCGACCTTGCCTGGTTTGTGGCGAACTTGCCGGATTCAGGGCGACCTTGCCGGAAATGTGGCGACCATGCCGGATTTATGGCGACCTTGCCGGCAATATGGCGACCTTGACGGATTTGGGGCGACCTTGCCGGATTTATGGCGACCTTGCCGGAAATATTACGACCTTGCCGGATTTCTGGCGACCTTGCCGGATTTATGGCGACCTAGCCGGAAATATGGCAACCTTGCCGGATTTGTGGCGACCTTGCCGGATTTGTGGCGACCTTGCCGGATTAATGGCGACCTTGCCGTAAATATGGCGACCTTGCCGCATTTGTGGCGACCTTGCCGGATTTATGGGGACCTTGCGGGAAATATGGCGACCTTGTCGGAAATGTGGCGACCTTGCCGGATTTGTGGCGACCTTGCCGGATTAATGGCGACCTTGCCGGAAATATGGCGACCTTGCCGCATTTGTGGCGAGCTTGCCGGATTTATGGCGACCTTGCCGGAAATGTGGCGACCTTGGCGGATTTGTGGCGACCTTGCCGAATATATGGCGATCTTGCCGGAAATGTGGCGTCCTTGCCGGATTTCTGGCGACCTTGTCCGATTTGTGGCGAACTTGCCGGATTTATGGCGACCTTGCCGGAAATGTGGCGACCTTGCGGATTTGTGGCGACCTTGCCGGATTTATGGCCACCTTGACGGGAATGGGGCGACCTTGCCGGATTTATGGCGACATTCCCGAATTAATGGCGAACTTGCCGGACATGTGGCGAATTTGGCGGATTTATGGCGACCTTGCCGGATTGTTGGTGACCTCGCCGGGAATGTGGCGATCTTGGCGGATATGTGGCGACCTTGACGGATTTATGGCGACCTCGACGGAAATGTTGCGATCTTGCCGGATTTTTGGCGACTTTGCCGGATGTATGGCGGCCTCGCCGGAAATGTGGCGACCTTGCCTGGTTTGTGGCGAACTTGCCGGATTCATGGAGACCTTGCCGGAACTGTGGCGACCATGCCGGATTTATGGCGACCTTGCCGGCAATATGGCGACCTTGCCGGATTTGGGGCGACATTGCCGGATTGATGGCGACCTTGCCGGAAATATTACGACCTTGCCGGATTTGTGAGGACCTTGCCGGATTTATGGCGACCTAGCCGGAGATATGGCAACCTTGCCGGATTTGTGGTGACCTTGCCGGATTTGTGGCGACCTTGCGGGATTAATGGCGACCTTGCCGTAAATATGGCGACCTTGCCTCATTTGTGGCGACCTTGCCGGATTTATGGTGACCTTGCGGGAAATATGGCGACCTTGCCGGAAATGTGGCGACCTTGCCGGATTTGTGGCGACCGTGCCGGATTAATGGCGACCTTGCCGGAAATATGGCGACCTTGCCGCATTTGTGGCGACCTTGCCGGATTTATGGCGACCTTGCCGGAAATGTGGCGTCCTTGCCGGATTTATGGCGACCTTGTCCGATTTGTGGCGAACTTGCCGGATTTATGGCGACATTGCCGGAAATGTGGCGACCTTGCCGCATTTGTGGCGACCTTGCTGGATTTGTGGCGACCTTGCCGGATTTAGGGCGACTTTGCCTGAAATGTGGCGACCTTCCCTGATTTGTGGCCACCTTGCCGGATTTATGGCGACCTTGCCGGATTTGTGGCGACGTTGCCGGAATTACGGCGAACCTCCCGGAAATATGGCGGCCTTGCCGGATTTGTGGCGTCCTTTCCGGATTCATGGCGACCTTGCCGGAAATGTGGCGACCTTGCGGATTTGTGGCGACCTTGCCGGATTTATGGCGACCTTGACGGGAATGGGGCGACCTTGCCGGATTTATGGCGACATTCCCGAATTAATGGCGAACTTGCCGGACATGTGGCGAATTTGGCGGATTTATGGCGACCTTGCCGGATTGTTGGCGACCTCGCCGGGAATGTGGCGATCTTGGCCGATATGTGGCGACCTTGACGGATTTATGGCGACCTCGACGGAAATGTTGCGATCTTGCCGGATTTTTGGCGACTTTGCCGGATGTATGGCGACCTCGCCGGAAATGTGGCGACCTTGCCTGGTTTGTGGCGAACTTGCCGGATTCATGGCGACCTTGCCGGAAATGTGGCGACCATGCCGGATTTATGGCGACCTTGCCGGCAATATGGCGACCTTGCCGGATTTGGGGCGACCTTGCCGGATTTATGGCGACCTTGCCGGAAATATTACGACCTTTGCCGGATTTGTGAGGACCTTGCCGGATTTATGGCGACCTAGCCGGAGATATGGCAACCTTGCCGGATTTGTGGCGACCTTGCCGGATTTGTGGCGACCTTGCGGGATTAATGGCGACCTTGCCGTAAATATGGCGACCTTGCCGCATTTGTGGCGACCTTGCCGGATTTATGGTGACCTTGCGGGAAATATGGCGACCTTGCCGGAAATGTGGCGACCTTGCAGGATTTGTGGCGACCTTGCCGGATTAATGGCGACCTTGCCGGAAATATGGCGACCGTGCCGCATTTGTGGCGACCTTGCCGGATTTATGGCGACCTTGCCGGAAATGTGGCGACCTTGGCGGATTTGTGGCGACCTTGCCGGATTTATGGCGATCTTGCCGGAAATGTAGCGTCCTTGCCGGATTTATGGCGACCTTGTCCGATTTGTGGCGAACTTGCCGGATTTATGGCGACATTGCCGGAAATGTGGCGACCTTGCCGCATTTGTGGCGACCTTGCTGGATTTGTGGCGACCTTGCCGGATTTATGGCGACTTTGCCTGAAATGTGGCGACCTTCCCTGATTTGTGGCCACCTTGCCGGATTTATGGCGACCTTGCCGGATTTGTGGCGACCTTGCCGGAATTACGGCGAACCTCCCGGAAATATGGCGGCCTTGCCGGATTTGTGGCGTCCTTTCCGGATTTATGGCGACCTTGCCGGGATTATGGAGACCTTGGCGGATTTGTGGCGACTTTGGCGGATTTATGGCGACCGTGCAAGAAATATGGCGACCTTGCCGCATTTGTGGCGCCCTTGCCGGATTTATGGCGACCGCGCCGGAAGTATGGCGACCTTGCCGCATTTGTGAAGACCTTGCCGGATTTTTGGCGACCTTGCCGGAAATGTCGCGACCTTGCCGGATTTGTGGCGACATTGCCGAATTTATGGCGACCTTGCAGGGAATGTGGCGACCATGCCGGATTTATGGCGAAATTCCCGGATTAATGGCGACCTTGCCGGAAATGTGACGACCTTGCCGGAAATGTGGCGACCTTGCCGCGTTTGTGGCGACCCCGCTGGATTTGCGGCGACCTTGCCGGATTTATGGCGACCTTGCCGGTAATGTGGCGACCTTGCGGATTTGTGGCGACATTCCCGAATTAATGGCGAACTTGCCGGACATGTGGCGACCTTGCCGGATTTGTGGCGACCTTGCCGGATTTATGGCGACTTTGCCTGAAATGTGGCGACCTTCCCTGATTTGTGGCCACCTTGCCGGATTTATGGCGACCATGCCGGAAATATGGCGACCTTGCCGGATTTGTGGCGACCTTGCCGGAATTACGGCGAACCTCCCGGAAATATGGCGACCTTGCCGGATTTGTGGCGTCCTTTCCGGATTTATGGCGACCTTGCCGGGATTATAGAGACCTTGCCGGATTTGTGGCGACTTTGGCGGGTTTATGGCGACCGTGCAAGAAATAGGGCGACCTTGCCGCGTTTGTGGCGACCTTGCCGGATTTATGGCGACCTTGCCGGAAATATGTCCACCGTGCCGGATTTATGGCGACCTTGCGGGATATGTGGCGACCTTGCCGGATTTATGGCGACCTCGCCGTATTTATTGCGACCTTGCCGGATTTGTGGCGACCTTGCCGGATTGTTTGCGACCTCGCCGGGAATGTGGCGATCTTGGCGGATATGTGTCGACCTTGACGGATTTATGGCGACCTCGACGGAAATGTTGCGATCTTGCCGGATTTTTGGCGACATTGCCGGATATATGGCGACCTCGCCGGAAATGTGGCGACCTTGCGTGGTTTGTGGCGAACTTGCCGGATTCCTGGCAACCTTGCCGGAAATGTGGCGACCTTGCCGGATTTATGGCGACCTTGCCGGCAATATGGCGACCTTGCCGGATTTGGGGCGACCTTGCCGGATTTGTGGCGACCTTGCCGGAAATATTACGACCTTGCCGGATTTGTGGCCACCTTGCAAGATTTATGGCGACCTAGCCGGAATTATGGCAACCTTGCGGGATTTGTGGCGACCTTGCCGGATTTGTGGCGACCTTGCCGGATTAATGGCGACTTTGCCGGAAATATGGCGACCTTCCCGCATTTGTGGCGACCTTGCCGGATTTATGGTGACATTGCGGGAAATATGGCGACCTTGCCGGAAATGTGACGACCTTGCCGGATTTGTGGCGACCTTGCCGGATTAATGGCGACCTTGCCGGCAATATGGCGACCTTGCCGCATTTGTGGCGACCTTGCCGGATTTATGGCGACCTTGCCGGAAATGTGGCGACCTTGGCGGATTTGTGGCGACCTTGCCGGATTTATGGGGATCTTGCCGGAAATGTGGCGTCCTTGCCGGATTTGTTGCGATCTTGTCGGGTTTGTGGCGAATTTGCCGGATTTATGGCGACCTCGCCGGAAATGTGGCGACCTTGCGTGGTTTGTGGCGAACTTGCCGGATTCCTGGCGACCTTGCCGGAAATGTGGCGACCTTGCCGGATTTATGGCGACCTTGCCGGGAATATGGCGACCTTGCCGGATTTGGGGCGACCTTGCCGGATTTGTGGCGACCTTGCCGGAAATATTACGACCTTGCCGGATTTGTGGCCACCTTGCCGGATTTATGGCGACCTAGCCGGAATTATGGCAACCTTGCGGGATTTGTGGCGACCTTGCCGGATTTGTGGCGACCTTGCCGGATTAATGGCGACCTTGCCGGAAATATGGCGACCTTCCCGCATTTGTGGCGACCTTGCCGGATTTATGGTGACCTTGCGGAAAATATGGCGACCTTGCCGGAAATGTGACGACCTTGCCGGATTTGTGGCGACCTTGCCGGATTAATGGCGACCTTGCCGGCAATATGGCGACCTTGCCGCATTTGTGGCGACCTTGCCGGATTTATGGCGACCTTGCCGGAAATGTGGCGACCTTGGCGGATTTGTGGCGACCTTGCCGGATTTATGGGGATCTTGCCGGAAATGTGGCGTCCTTGCCGGATTTGTTGCGATCTTGTCGGGTTTGTGGCGAACTTGCCGGATTTATGGCGACATTGCCGGAAATGTGGCGACCTTGCCGCATTTGTGGCGACCTTGCTGGATTTGTGGCGACGTTGCCGGCAATATGGCGACCTTGCCGGATTTGGGGCGACCTTGCCGGATTTATGGCGACCTTGCCGGAAATATTACGACTTTGCCGGATTTGTGGCGACCTTGCCGGATTTATGGCGACCTAGCCGGGAATATGGCAACCTTGCCGGATTTGTGACGACCTTGCCGGATTTGTGGCGACCTTGCCGGATTAATGGCGACCTTGCCGGAAATATGGCGACCTTGCCGCATTTGTGGCGACCTTGCCGGATTTATGGTGACCTTGCGGGAAATATGGCGACCTTGCCGGAAATGTGGCGACCTTGCCGGTTTGTGGCGACCTTGCCGGATTAATGGCGACCTTGCCGGCAATATGGCGACCTAGCCGCATTTGTGGCGACCTTGCCGGATTTATGGCGACCTTGCCGGATTTATGGCGACCTTGGCGGATTTGTGGCGACCTTGCCGGATTTATGCGGATCTTGCCGGAAATGTGGCGTCCTTGCCGGATTTATTGCGATCTTGTCGGGTTTGTGGTGAACTTGCCGGATTTATGGCGACATTGCCGGAAATGTGGCGACCTTGCCGCATTTGTGGCGAACTTGCTGGATTTGTGGCGACCTTGCCGGATTTATGGCGACCTTGACGGAAATGTGGCGCCCTTGCCGGATTTGTGGCGACCTTGCCGGATTTGTGGCGACCTTGCCGGATTAATGGCGACCTTGCCGGAAATATGGCGACCTTGCCGCATTTGTGGCGACCTTGCCGGATTTATGGTGACCTTGCGGGAAATATGGCGACCTTGCCGGAAATGTGGCGACCTTGCCGGATTTGAGGCGACCTTGCCGGATTAATGGCGACCTTGCCGGCAATATGGCGACCTTGCCGCGTTTGTGGCGACCTTGCCGGATTTATGGCGACCTTGCCGGAAATGTGGCGACCTTGGCGGATTTGTGGCGACCTTGCCGGATTTATGGGGATCTTGCCGGAAATGTGGCGTCCTTGCCGGATTTATTGCGATCTTGTCGGGTTTGTGGCGAACTTGCCGGATTTATGGCGACATTGCCGGAAATGTGGCGACCTTGCCGCATTTGTGGCGACCTTGCTGGATTTGTGGCGACCTTGCCGGATTTATGGCGACCTTGACGGAAATGTGGCGACCTTGCCGGATTTGTGGCGACCTTGCCGGATTTGTGGCGACCTTGCCGGATTAATGGCGACCTTGCCGGAAATATGGCGACCTTGCCGCATTTGTGGCGACCTTGCCGGATTTATGGTGACCTTGCGGGAAATATGGCGACCTTGCCGGAAATGTGGCGACCTTGCCGGATTTGTGGCGACCTTGCCGGATTAATGGCGACCTTGCCGGCAATATGGCGACCTTGCCGCATTTGTGTCGACCTTGCCGGATTTATGGCGACCTTGCCGGAAATGTGGCGACCTTGTCGGATTTGTGGCGACCTTGCCGGATTTATGGGGATCTTGCCGGAAATGTGGCGTCCTTGCCGGATTTATTGCGATCTTGTCGGGTTTGTGGCGAACTTGCCGGATTTATGGCGACATTGCCGGAAATGTGGCGACCTTGCCGCATTTGTGGCGACCTTGCTGGATTTGTGGCGACCTTGCCGGATTCATGGCGACCTTGACGGAAATGTGGCGACCTTGCCGGATTTGCGGCGACCTTGCCGGATTCATGGCGACCTTGCCGGGAATGTGGCGACCTTGCCGGATTTATGGCGAAATTCCCGGATTAATGGCGACCTTCCCGGAAATATGGCGACCTTGCCGGATTTGTGGCGACCTTGTCCGATTTATGGCGACCTTGCCCGAAATGTGGCGACCTTGACGGATTTGTGGCGACCTTGACGGATTTATGGCGACCTTGCCGGGGATGTGGCGACCTTACCGGATTTGTGTCGACCTTGCCGGATTTATGGCGACTTTGCCGGAATTGTGGCGACCTTGCCGGAATTGTAGCGACCTTGCCGGATTTATGGCGACTTTGTGGGATTTGTGGCGACCTTGCCGGATTTATTGCGACCTTGCCGGATGTGTGGCGACCTTGCCGGATTGTTGGCGACCTCGCCGGAAATGTGGCGATCTTGGCGGATATGTGGCGAACTTGACGGATTTATGGCGACCTCGACGGAAATGTTGCGGTCTTGCCGGATTTTTGGCGACTTTGCCGGATGTATGACGACCTCGCCGGAAATGTGGCGACCTTGCGTGGTTTGTGGCGAACTTGCCGGATTCATGGCGACCTTGCCGGATTTATGGCGACCTTGCCTGCAATATGGCGAACTTGCCGGATTTGTGGCGACCTTGCCGGATTTGTGGCGACCTTGCCGGATTAATGGCGACCTTGCCGGAAATATGGCGACCTTGCCGCATTTGTGGCGATCTTGCCGGATTTATGGTGACCTTGCGGGAAATATGGCGACCTTGCCGGAAATGTGGCGACCTTGCCGGATTTGTGGCGACCTTGCCGGATTAATGGCGACCTTGCCGGAAATATGGCGACCTTGCCGCATTTGTGGCGACCTTGCCGGATTTATGGCGACCTTGCCGGAAATGTGGCGACCTTGTCGGATTTGTGGCGACCTTGCCGGATTTATGGGGATCTTGCCGGAAATGTGGCGTCCTTGCCGGATTTATTGCGATCTTGTCGGGTTTGTGGCGAACTTGCCGGATTTATGGCGACATTGCCGGAAATGTGGCGACCTTGCCGCATTTGTGGCGACCTTGCTGGATTTGTGGCGACCTTGCCGGATTTATGGCGACCTTGACGGAAATGTGGCGACCTTGCCGGATTTGCGGCGACCTTGCCGGATTTATGGCGACCTTGCCGGGAATGTGGCGACATTGCCGGATTTATGGCGAAATTCCCGGATTAATGGCGACCTTCCCGGAAATATGGCGACCTTGCCGGATTTGTGGCGACCTTGTCCGATTTATGGCGACCTTGCCCGAAATGTGGCGACCTTGACGGATTTGTGGCGACCTTGACGGATTTATGGCGACCTTGCCGGGGATGTGGCGACCTTACCGGATTTGTGTCGACCTTGCCGGATTTATGGCGACTTTGCCGGAATTGTGGCGACCTTGCCGGAATTGTAGCGACCTTGCCGGATTTATGGCGACTTTGTGGGATTTGTGGCGACCTTGCCGGATTTATTGCGACCTTGCCGGATGTGTGGCGACCTTGCCGGATTGTTGGCGACCTCGCCGGAAATGTGGCGATCTTGGCGGATATGTGGCGAACTTGACGGATTTATGGCGACCTCGACGGAAATGTTGCGGTCTTGCCGGATTTTTGGCGACTTTGCCGGATGTATGACGACCTCGCCGGAAATGTGGCGACCTTGCGTGGTTTGTGGCGAACTTGCCGGATTCATGGCGACCTTGCCGGATTTATGGCGACCTTGCCTGCAATATGGCGAACTTGCCGGATTTGTGGCGACCTTGCCGGATTTGTGGCGACCTTGCCGGATTAATGGCGACCTTGCCGGAAATATGGCGACCTTGCCGCATTTGTGGCGATCTTGCCGGATTTATGGTGACCTTGCGGGAAATATGGCGACCTTGCCGGAAATGTGGCGACCTTGCCGGATTTGTGGCGACCTTGCCGGATTAATGGCGACCTTGCCGGAAATATGGCGACCTTGCCGCATTTGTGGCGCCCTTGCCGGATTTATGGCGACCTTGCCGGAAATGTGGCGACCTTGGCGGATTTGTGGCGACCTTGTCGGATTTATGGCGAACTTGCCGGAAATGTGGCGTCCTTGCCGGATTTATTGCGACCTTGTCGGATTTGTGGCGAATTTGCCGGATTTATGGCGACATTGCCGGAAATGTGGCGATCTTGCCGCATTTGTGGCGACCTTGCTGGATTTGTGGCGACCTTGCCGGATTTATGGCGACCTTGCCGGAAATGTGGCGACCTTGCCGGATTTGCGGCGACCTTGCCGGATTTATGGCGACCTTGCCGGGAATGTGGCGACCTTGCCGGATTTATGGCGAAATTCCCGGATTAATGGCGACCTTGTGGGATTTGTGGCGACCTTGCCGGATTTATTGCGACCTTGCCGCATTTGTGGCGACGTTGCCGGATTGTTGGCGACCTCGCCGGGAATGTGGCGATCTTGGCGGATATGTGGCGACCTTGACGGATTTATGGCGACCTCGACGGAAATGTTGCGATCTTGCCGGATTTATTGCGACCTTGCCGGATGTGTGGCGACCTTGCCGGATTGTTGGCGACCTCGCCGGAAATGTGGCGATCTTGGCGGATATGTGGCGAACTTGACGGATTTATGGCGACCTCGACGGAAATGTTGCGGTCTTGCCGGATTTTTGGCGACTTTGCCGGATGTATGACGACCTCGCCGGAAATGTGGCGACCTTGCGTGGTTTGTGGCGAACTTGCCGGATTCATGGCGACCTTGCCGGAAATGTGGCGACCTTGCCGGATTTATGGCGACCTTGCCTGCAATATGGCGAACTTGCCGGATTTGTGGCGACCTTGCCGGATTTATGGCGACCTAGCCGGAAATATGGCAACCTTGCCGGATTTGTGGCGACCTTGCCGGATTTGTGGCGACCTTGCCGGATTAATGGCGACCTTGCCGGAAATATGGCGACCTTGCCGCATTTGTGGCGATCTTGCCGGATTTATGGTGACCTTGTGGGAAATATGGCGACCATGCCGGAAATGTGGCGACCTTGCCGGATTTGTGGCGACCTTGCCGGATTAATGGCGACCTTGCCGGAAATATGGCGACCTTGCCGTATTTGTGGCGACCTTGCCGGATTTATGGCGACCTTGCCGGAAATGTGGCGACCTTGGCGGATTTGTGGCGACCTTGTCGGATTTATGGCGATCTTGCCGGAAATGTGGCGTCCTTGCCGGATTTATTGCGACCTTGTCGGATTTGTGGCGAACTTGCCGGATTTATGGCGACATTGCCGGAAATGTGGCGATCTTGCCGCATTTGTGGCGACCTTGCTGGATTTCTGGCGACCTTGCCGGATTTATGGCGACCTTGCCGGAAATGTGGCGACCTTGCCGGATTTGCGGCGACCTTGCCGGATTTATGGCGACCTTGCCGGGAATGTGGCGACCTTGCCGGATTTATGGCGAAATTCCCGGATTAATGGCGACCTTGTGGGATTTGTGGCGACCTTGCCGGATTTATTGCGACCTTGCCGGATTTGTGGCGACGTTGCCGGATTGTTGGCGACCTCGCCGGGAATGTGCCGATCTTGGCGGATATGTGGCGACCTTGACGGATTTATGGCGACCTCGACGGAAATGTTGCGATCTTGCCGGATTTTTGGCGACTTTGCCGGATGTATGACGACCTCGCCGGAAATATGGCGACCTTGCCGCATTTGTGGCGGCCTTGCCGGATTTATGGTGACATTGCGGGAAATATGGCGACCTTGCCGGAAATGTGGCGACCTTGCCAGATTTGTGGCGACCTTGCCGGATTAATGGCGACCTTGCCGGAAATATGGCGACCTTGCCGGATTTGCGGCGACCTTCCGGATTTATGTCGACCTTGCCGGGAATGTGGCGACCTTACCGGATTTATGGCGAAATTCCCGGATTAATGGCGACCTTGCCGGAATTGTGGCGACCTTGCCGGAATTGTAGCGACCTTGCCGGATTTATGGCGACTTTGTGGGATTTGTGGCGACCTTGCCGGATTTATGGCGATCTTGCCGGAAATGTGGCGACCTTGCCGGATCATGGCGACCTTGCCGGGAATATGGCGTCCTTGCCGGATTTGTGGCGACGATGCCGGATTTGTGGCGACCTTGCCGAAATGTTGCGAACTTGCCGGATTTGTGGCGACCTTGCCGGATCTAATGGCGACCTTGCCGGAAATGTGGCGACCTTGCCGGATTTGACGCGACCTTGCCGGAAATATGGCGACCTTGCCGCAATTATGGCGTCCTAGCCGGATTTATGGCGACCTTGCCGGAACTATGGCGACCTTGCCGCATTTGTGGCGACCTTGCCGGATTTATGGCGACCTTGAAGGAAATGTGGCGACCTTGGCGGATTTGTGGCGACCTTGCCGGATTTATGGCGATCTTGCCGGAAATGTGGCGTCTTGCCGGATTTATGGCGACCTTGTCGGATTTGTGGCGAACTTGCCGGATTTATGGCGACCTTGCCTGACGTGGCGATCTTGCCGGATTCATGGCGACCTAGCTGGAAATGTGGCGACCTTGCCGGATTTGTGGCGAAGAAGCCGGGATTTCTGGCGAACTTGCCGTAATGTTGCCACCTTGCCGGATTTGTGGCGACCTTGCCGGATCTATGGCGAACTTGCCGGAAATGTGGCGGCCTTGCCGGATTCGTGGCGACCTTGTCGGAAATATGGCGACCTTGCCGGAAATGTGGCGACCTTGCCGGATTCGTGGCGACCTTGTCGGATTTATGGCGACCTAGCCGGAAATGTGGCGACCTTGCCGGATTTGTGGCGACCTTGACGGATTTATGGCGACCTTGCCTGAAATGTGGTGACCTTGCCGGTTTATGGCGTCCTAGCCGGATTCATGGCGACCGTGCCGGAACTACGGCGACGTTGCCGGAGTTATGGTGACTTTGAAGATTTATGGCGACCTTGCCGGATTTATAGCGACTTTGCCGGATATATGGCGATCTCGCCGGAATTATGGCGACCTTGCCGGATTTATGGCGACCTCGCCGGAAATATGGCGACCTCGCCGGATTTATGGCGACCTTGCCGGAAATATGGCGACCTTGCCGGATTTATTGCGACCTTGCCGGATTTGTGTCGACCTTGCCGGATTTATGGTGACCTTGCCGGAAATATGGCGACATTGCCGGAAATGGGGCGACCCTGCCGTATTTGTGGCGACTTTGCCGAATTTATGGCGACCTTGCCGGAAATGTGGCGACCTTGCCGGATTTGTGGCGACCTTGCCGGATTTATGGCGACATTCCCGGATTAATGGCGACCTTGCCAGAAATGTGGCGATCTTGCCGGAAATGTGGCGACCTTGCCGCATTTGTGGCGACCTTGCTGTATTTGTGGCGATCTTGCCGGATTTATGGCGTCCTTGCCGGAAATGTGGCGACCTTGCCGGATTTGTGGCGACCTTGCCGTATTTATGGCGACCTTGCCGCAAATGTGGCGACCTTGCCGGATTTGTGGCGACCTTGCCGGATTTATGGCGACCTTGTGGGATTTGTGGCGATCTTGCCGGATTGATGGCGACCTTGCCGGAAATGTGGCGACCTTGCCGGATTCATGGCGACCTTGCCGGAAATGTGGCGACCTTGCCGGATTTGTGGCGACGATGCCGGATTTCTGGCGACCTTGCCGCAAATGTGGCGACCTTGCCGGATTTGTGGCGACCTTGCCGGATTTATGGCGACCTTGTGGGATTTGTGGCGACCTTGTCGGATTTATGGCCACCTTGCCGGACTTGTGGCGACCTTGCCGGATTCATGGCGACCTTGCTGGAAATGTGGCGACCTTGCCGGATTTGTGGCGAAGAAGCCGGATTTCTGGCGAACTTGCCGAAATGTTGCGACCTTGCCGGATATGTGGCGACCTTGCCGGATCTATGGCGACCTTGCAGGAAATGTGGCGACCTTGCCGGATTTGACGCGACCTTGCCGGACTTGTGGCGAGCTTGCCGGATTCATGGCGACCTTGCCGGTAATGTGGCGACCTAGCCGGATTTGCGGCGACGATGCCGGATTTCTGGCGACCTTGCCGAAATGTTGCGACCTTGCCGGATTTGTGGCCACCTTGCCGGATCTATGGCGACTTTGCCGGAAATGTGGCGACCTTGCCGGGTTTGACGCGACCTTGCCGAATTTATGGCTACCTTGATTGAAATGTGGCGAGCTTGCCGGATTTGACGCACCTTGACGAATTTATGGCGACTTTGCCGGAAACATGGCTACCTTGCCGGATTTGCGGCAAACTTGCCGGATTTATGGCGACCTTGTCGGAAATATGGCGACTTTGCCGGATTTGTGGCGACCTTGCCGGATCTATGGCGACCTTGCCGGAAATGTGGCGGCCTTGCCGGATTCGTGGCGAACTTGTCGGAAATATGGCGACCTTGCCGGAAATGTGGCGACCTTGCCGGATTCGTGGCGACCTTGTCGGATTTATGGCGACCTTGCCGGAAATGTGGCGACCTTGCCGGATTTGTGGCGACATTGCCGGATATATGGCGACCTTTCCTGAAATGTGGCGACCTTGCCGGTTTATGGCGTCCTAGCCGGATTCATGGCGACCGTTCCGGAACTACGGCGGCGTTGCCGGAGTTATGGTGACTTTGAAGATTTATGGCGACCTTGCCGGATATATAGCGACTTTGCCGGATATATGGCGATCTCCCCGGAATTATGGCGACCTTGCCGGATTTATGGCGACGTCGCCGGAAATATGGCGACCTCGCCGGATTTATGGCGACCTTGCCGGAAATATGGCGACCTTGCCGGATTTATTGCGACCTTGCCGGATTTGTGTCGACCTTGCCGGATTTATGGTGACCTTGCCGGAAATATGGCGACATTGCCGGAAATGGGGCGACCCTGCCGGATTTGTGGCGACTTTGCCGAATTTATGGCGACCTTGCCGGAAATGTGGCGACCTTGCCGGATTTGTGGCGACCTTGCCGGATTTATGGCGACATACCCGGATTAATGGCGACCTTGCCAGAAATGTGGCGGTCTTGCCGGAAATGTGGCGACCTTGCCGCATTTGTGGCGACCTTGCTGGATTTGTGGCGATCTTGCCGGATTTATGGCGACCTTGCCGGAAATGTGGCGACCTTGCCGGATTTATGGCGACCTCGCCGGAAATATGGCGACCTCGCCGGATTTATGGCGACCTTGCCGGAAATATGGCGACCTTGCCGGATTTATTGCGACCTTGCCGGATTTGTGTCGACCTTGCCGGATTTATGGTGACCTTGCCGGAAATATGGCGACATTGCCGGAAATGGGGCGACCCTGCCGTATTTGTGGCGACTTTGCCGAATTTATGGCGACCTTGCCGGAAATGTGGCGACCTTGCCGGATTTGTGGCGACCTTGCCGGATTTATGGCGACATTCCCGGATTAATGGCGACCTTGCCAGAAATGTGGCGATCTTGCCGGAAATGTGGCGACCTTGCCGCATTTGTGGCGACCTTGCTGTATTTGTGGCGATCTTGCCGGATTTATGGCGTCCTTGCCGGAAATGTGGCGACCTTGCCGGATTTGTGGCGACCTTGCCGTATTTATGGCGACCTTGCCGCAAATGTGGCGACCTTGCCGGATTTGTGGCGACCTTGCCGGATTTATGGCGACCTTGTGGGATTTGTGGCGATCTTGCCGGATTGATGGCGACCTTGCCGGAAATGTGGCGACCTTGCCGGATTCATGGCGCCCTTGCCGGAAATGTGGCGACCTTGCCGGATTTGTGGCGACGATGCCGGATTTCTGGCGACCTTGCCGCAAATGTGGCGACCTTGCCGGATTTGTGGCGACCTTGCCGGATTTATGGCGACCTTGTGGGATTTGTGGCGACCTTGTCGGATTTATGGCCACCTTGCCGGACTTGTGGCGACCTTGCCGGATTCATGGCGACCTTGCTGGAAATGTGGCGACCTTGCCGGATTTGTGGCGAAGAAGCCGGATTTCTGGCGAACTTGCCGAAAATGTTGCGACCTTGCCGGATATGTGGCGACCTTGCCGGATCTATGGCGACCTTGCAGGAAATGTGGCGACCTTGCCGGATTTGACGCGACCTTGCCGGACTTGTGGCGAGCTGCCGGATTCATGGCGACCTTGCCGGTAATGTGGCGACCTAGCCGGATTTGCGGCGACGATGCCGGATTTCTGGCGACCTTGCCGAAATGTTGCGACCTTGCCGGATTTGTGGCCACCTTGCCGGATCTATGGCGACTTTGCCGGAAATGTGGCGACCTTGCCGGGTTTGACGCGACCTTGCCGAATTTATGGCTACCTTGATTGAAATGTGGCGAGCTTGCCGGATTTGACGCACCTTGACGAATTTATGGCGACTTTGCCGGAAACATGGCTACCTTGCCGGATTTGCGGCAAACTTGCCGGATTTATGGCGACCTTGTCGGAAATATGGCGACTTTGCCGGATTTGTGGCGACCTTGCCGGATCTATGGCGACCTTGCCGCAAATGTGGCAACCTTGCCGCATTTGTGGCGACCTTGCCGGATTTATGGCGACCTTGTGGGATTTGTGGCGACCTTGCCGGATTTATGGCCACCTTGCCGGTCTTGTGGCGACCTTGCCGGATCTATGGCGACCTTGCAGGAAATGTGGCGACCTTGCCGGATTTGACGCGACCTTGCCGGACTTGTGGCGAGCTTGCCGGATTCATGGCGACCTTGCCGGTAATGTGGCGACCTTGCCGGATTTGCGGCGACGATGCCGGATTTATGGCGACCTTGCCGAAATGTTGCTACCTTGCCGGATTTGTGGCCACCTTGCCGGATCTATGGCGACTTTGCCGGAAATGTGGCGACCTTGCCGGGTTTGACGCGACCTTGCCGAATTTATGGCTACCTTGATTGAAATGTGGCGAGCTTGCCGGATTTGACGCACCTTGACGGATTTATGGCGACTTTGCCGGAAACATGGCTACCTTGCCGGATTTGAGGCAAACTTGCCGGATTTATGGCGACCTTGTCGGAAATATGGCGACTGCCGGATTTGTGGCGACCTTGCCGGATCTATGGCGACCTTGCCGGAAATGTGGCGGCCTTGCCGGATTCGTGGCGACCTTGTCGGAAATATGGCGACCTTTCCGGAAATGTGGCGACCTTGCCGGATTCGTGGCGACTTTTTCGGATTTATGGCGACCTTGCCGGAAATGTGGCGACCTTGCCGGATTTGTGGCGACCTTGCCGGATTTATGGCGACCTTGTGGGATTTGTGGCGACCTTGCCGGATTGATGGCGACCTTGCCGGAAATGTGTCGACCTTGCCGGATTCATGGCGACCTTGCCGGAAATGTGGTGACCTTGCCGGATTTGTGGCGACGATGCCGGATTTCTGGCGACCTTGCCGCAAATGTGGCAACCTTGCCGGATTTGTGGCGACCTTGCCGGATTTATGGCGACCTTGTGGGATTTGTGGCGACCTTGCCGGATTTATGGCCACCTTGCCGGTCTTGTGGCGACCTTGCCGGATTCATGGCGACCTTGCTGGAAATTTGGCGACCTTGCCGGATTTGTGGGGAAGAAGCCGGATTTCTGGCGAACTTGCCGAAATGTTGCGACCTTGCCGGATTTGTGGCGACCTTGCCGGATCTATGGCGACCTTGCAGGAAATGTGGCGACCTTGCCGGATTTGACGCGACCTTGCCGGACTTGTGGCGAGCTTGCCGGATTCATGGCGACCTTGCCGGTAATGTGGCGACCTTGCCGGATTTGCGGCGACGATGCCGGATTTATGGCGACCTTGCCGAAATGTTGCGACCTTGCCGGATTTGTGGCCACCTTGCCGGATCTATGGCGACTTTGCCGGAAATGTGGCGACCTTGCCGGGTTTGACGCGACCTTGCCGAATTTATGGCTACCTTGATTGAAATGTGGCGAGCTTGCCGGATTTGACGCACCTTGACGGATTTATGGCGACTTTGCCGGAAACATGGCTACCTTGCCGGATTTGAGGCAAACTTGCCGGATTTATGGCGACCTTGTCGGAAATATGGCGACAGCCGGATTTGTGGCGACCTTGCCGGATCTATGGCGACCTTGCCGGAAATGTGGCGGCCTTGCCGGATTCGTGGCGACCTTGTCGGAAATATGGCGACCTTTCCGGAAATGTGGCGACCTTGCCGGATTCGTGGCGACCTTTTCGGATTTATGGCGACCTTGCCGGAAATGTGGCGACCTTGCCGGATTTGTGGCGCCCTTGCCGGATATATGGCGACCTTGCCTGAAATGTGGCGACGTTGCCGGTTTATGGCGTACTAGCCGGATTCATGGCGACCGTGCCGGAACTACGGCGACGTTGCCGGAGTTATGGTGACTTTGAAGATTTATGGCGACCTTGCCGGATTTATAGCGACTTTGCCGGATATATGGCGATCTCGCCGGAATTATGGCGACCTTGCCGGATTTATGGCGACCTCGCCGGAAATATGGCGACCTCGCCGGATTTATGGCGACCTTGCCGGAAATATGGCGACCTTGCCGGATTTATTGCGACCTTGCCGGATTTGTGTCGACCTTGCCGGATTTATGGTGACCTTGCCGGAAATATGGCGACATTGCCGGAAATGGGGCGACCCTGCCGGATTTGTGGCGACTTTGCCGAATTTATGGCGACCTTGCCGGAAATGTGGCGACCTTGCCGGATTTGTGGCGACCTTGCCGGATTTATGGCGACATACACGGATTAATGGCGACCTTGCCAGAAATGTGGCGATCTTGCCGGAAATGTGGCGATCTTGCCGCATTTGTGGCGACCTTGCTGGATTTGTGGCGATCTTGCAGGATTTATGGGGGACCTTGCCGGAAATGTGGCGACCTTGCCGGATTTATGACGACCTTGCCGGATTTATGGCGACCTTGCCGGGAATGTGGCGACCTTGCCGGATTTATGGCGACATTTCCGGATTTATGTCGACCTTGCCGCAAATCTGGCGACCTTGCCGGATTTATGGCGACCTTGCCGGATTTATGGCGACCTTCTGGGATTTGTGGCGACCTTGCCGGATTGATGGCGACCTTGCCGGAAATGTGGCGACCTTGCCGGATTCATGGCGACCTTGCCGGAAATGTGGCGACCTTGCCGGATTTGTGGCGACGATGCCGGATTTCTGGCGACCTTGCCGGAAATGTGGCGACCTTGCCGGATTTGTGGCGACGATGCCGGATTTCTGGCGACCTTGCCGCAAATGTGGCGACCTTGCCGGATTTGTGGCGACCTTGCCGGATTTATGGCGACCTTGTGGGATTTGTGGCGACCTTGCCGGATTTATGGCCACCTTGCCGGACTTGTGGCGACCTTGCCGGATTCATGGCGACCTTGCTGGAAATGTGGCGACCTTGCCGGATTTGTGGCGAAGAAGCCGGATTTCTGGCGAACTTGCCGAAATGTTGCGACCTTGCCGGATTTGTGGCGACCTTGCCGGATCTATGGCGACCTTGCAGGAAATGTGGCGACCTTGCCGGATTTGACGCGACCTTGCCGGACTTGTGGCGACCTTGCCGGATTCATGGCGACCTTGCCGGTAATGTGGCGACCTTGCCGGATTTGCGGCGACGATGCCGGATTTATGGCGACCTTGCCGAAATGTTGCGACCTTGCCGGATTTGTGGCCACCTTGCCGGATCTATGGCGACTTTGCCGGAAATGTGGCGACCTTGCCGGGTTTGACGCGACCTTGCCGAATTTATGGCTACCTTGATTGAAATGTGGCGAGCTTGCCGGATTTGACGCACCTTGACGGATTTATGGCGACTTTGCCGGAAACATGGCTACCTTGCCGGATTTGAGGCAAACTTGCCGGATTTATGGCGACCTTGTCGGAAATATGGCGACTGCCGGATTTGTGGCGACCTTGCCGGATCTATGGCGACCTTGCCGGAAATGTGGCGGCCTTGCCGGATTCGTGGCGACCTTGTCGGAAATATGGCGACCTTTCCGGAAATGTGGCGACCTTGCCGGATTCGTGGCGACCTTTTCGGATTTATGGCGACCTTGCCGGAAATGTGGCGACCTTGCCGGATTTGTGGCGCCCTTGCCGGATATATGGCGACCTTGCCTGAAATGTGGCGACGTTGCCGGTTTATGGCGTACTAGCCGGATTCATGGCGACCGTGCCGGAACTACGGCGACGTTGCCGGAGTTATGGTGACTTTGAAGATTTATGGCGACCTTGCCGGATTTATAGCGACTTTGCCGGATATATGGCGATCTCGCCGGAATTATGGCGACCTTGCCGGATTTATGGCGACCTCGCCGGAAATATGGCGACCTCGCCGGATTTATGGCGACCTTGCCGGAAATATGGCGACCTTGCCGGATTTATTGCGACCTTGCCGGATTTGTGTCGACCTTGCCGGATTTATGGTGACCTTGCCGGAAATATGGCGACATTGCCGGAAATGGGGCGACCCTGCCGGATTTGTGGCGACTTTGCCGAATTTATGGCGACCTTGCCGGAAATGTGGCGACCTTGCCGGATTTGTGGCGACCTTGCCGGATTTATGGCGACATACACGGATTAATGGCGACCTTGCCAGAAATGTGGCGATCTTGCCGGAAATGTGGCGATCTTGCCGCATTTGTGGCGACCTTGCTGGATTTGTGGCGATCTTGCAGGATTTATGGCGACCTTGCCGGAAATGTGGCGACCTTGCCGGATTTATGGCGACCTTGCCGGATTTATGGCGACCTTGCCGGGAATGTGGCGACCTTGCCGGATTTATGGCGACATTCCCGGATTTATGTCGACCTTGCCGCAAATCTGGCGACCTTGCCGGATTTATGGCGACCTTGCCGGATTTATGGCGACCTTGTGGGATTTGTGGCGACCTTGCCGGATTGATGGCGACCTTGCCGGAAATGTGGCGACCTTGCCGGATTCATGGCGACCTTGCCGGAAATGTGGCGACCTTGCCGGATTTGTGGCGACGATGCCGGATTTCTGGCGACCTTGCCGGAAATGTGGCGACCTTGCCGGATTTGTGGCGACGATGCCGGATTTCTGGCGACCTTGCCGCAAATGTGGCGACCTTGCCGGATTTGTGGCGACCTTGCCGGATTTATGGCGACCTTGTGGGATTTGTGGCGACCTTGCCGGATTTATGGCCACCTTGCCGGACTTGTGGCGACCTTGCCGGATTCATGGCGACCTTGCTGGAAATGTGGCGACCTTGCCGGATTTGTGGCGAAGAAGCCGGATTTCTGGCGAACTTGCCGAAATGTTGCGACCTTGCCGGATTTGTGGCGACCTTGCCGGATCTATGGCGACCTTGCAGGAAATGTGGCGACCTTGCCGGATTTGACGCGACCTTGCCGGACTTGTGGCGACCTTGCCGGATTCATGGCGACCTTGCCGGTAATGTGGCGACCTTGCCGGATTTGCGGCGACGATGCCGGATTTCTGGCGACCTTGCCGAAATTTTGCGACCTTGCCGGATTTGTGGCCACCTTGCCGGATCTATGGCGACTTTGCCGGAAATGTGGCGACCTTGCCGGGTTTGACGCGACCTTGCCGAATTTATGGCTACCTTGATTGAAATGTGGCGAGCTTGCCGGATTTGACGCTTGACGGATTTATGGCGACTTTGCCGGAAACATGGCTACCTTGCCGGATTTGAGGCAAACTTGCCGGATTTATGGCGACCTTGTCGGAAATATGGCGACTTTGCCGGATTTGTGGCGACCATGCCGGATTTATGGCCACTTTGCCTCAAATATGGCGACCTTGCCGGATTTGTGGCGACCTTGCCGGATTGTTGGCGACCTCGCCGGGAATGTAGCGACCTTGCCGGACGTGGCGACATTGTCGGATTTATGGCGACCTCGACGGAAATGTTGCGATCTTGCCGCATTTTTGGTGACCTTGCCGGAAATATGGCGACTTTGCCGGAAATGTGGCGACCTTGCCGGATTTGACGCCACCTTGCCGGATTAATTGCGACTTTGCCGGAAATATGGCGACCTTGCCGGATTTGACGCAAACATGCCGGATTTATGGCGACCTTGACGGAAATATGGCGACCTTGCCGGATTTGCGGCGACCTCGCCGAATTTATGGCGACCTTGACGGAAATATGGCGACCTTGCCGGATTTGTGGCAACCTTGCCGGAAATATGGCGACCTTGCCGGATTTATGGCGTCCTAGCCGGATTTATGGCGACGCGCCCGAAATACGGCGACCTTGCCGGAGTTATGGCGACATTGCAGATTTATGGCGACCTTGCCGGATTTATGGCGACTTTGCCGGATATATGGCGACCTCGCCGGAAATATGGCGACCTTGCCGGATTTATGGCGACCTCGCCGGAAATATGGCGACCTCGCCGGATTTATGGCGACCTTGCTGGAAATATGGCGACCTTACCGGATTTATTGCGACCTTGCCGCATTTGTGGCAACCTTGCCGGATTAATGGCGACCTTGCCGGAAATGTGCCGACCTTGCCGGAAATGTGGCGACTCTTGCCGCATTTGTGGCGACCTTGCTGGATTTGTGGCGACCTAGCCGGATTTATGGCGACCTTGCCGGAAATGTGGCGACCTTTCCGAATTTGTGGCGACCTTGCCGGACTTATGTCGACCTTGCCGGGAAAGTGGCGACCTTGCCGGATTTATGGCGACATTCCCTGATTAATGGCGACCTTGCCGGAGATGTGGCGACCTTGCCGGATTTGTGGCGACCTGGCAGGATTATGGCGACCTTGCCGAAATTGTGGCGACCTTGCCTTATTTGTGGCGCCCCTTGCCGGATCTTTGGCGACCTTGACGCAAATGTGGCGACCTTGACGAATTTGTGGCGATCTTGCCGGATTTATGGCGACCTTGTGGAAGTTGAGGCGACCTTGCCGGATTTATGGCGACCTTGCGGAAATGTGGCGACCTTGCCGGCTTTGTGGCGACGATGCCGGATTTCTGGCGACCTTGCCGCAAATGTGGCGACCTTGCCGGATTTGTGGCGACCTTGCCGGATTTATGGCGACTTGTGGCATTTGTGGCGACCTTGCCGGATTTATGGCCACCTTGCCGGACTTGTGGTGACCTTGCCGGATTCATGGCGACCTTGCTGGAAATGTGGCGTCCTTGCCGGATTTATGGCGAAGAAGCCGGATTTCTGGCGAACTTGCCGAAATGTTGCGACCTTGCCGGGTTTGTGGCGACCTTGCCGGATCTATGGCGACCTTGCAGGAAATGTGGCGACCATGCCGGATTTGACGCGACCTCGCCGGACTTGTGGCGACCTTGCCGGATTCATGGCGACCTTGCCGGAAATGTGGCGACCTTGCCGGATTTGCGGCGACGATGCCGGATTTCTGGCGACCTTGCAGAAATGTTGCGACCTTGCCGGATTTGTGGCCACCTTGCCGGATCTATGGCGACCTTGCCGGAAATGTGGCGACCTGCCGTGTTTGACGCGACCTTGCCGAATTTATGGCTACCTTGATTGAAATGTGGCGAGCTTGCCGGATTTGACGCACCTTGACGGATTTATGGCAACTTTGCCGGAAATATGGCTACCTTGCCGGATTTGAGGCAAACTTGCCGGATTTATGGCGACCTTGTCGGATTTATGGCGACCTCGACGGAAATATTGCGATCTTGCCGCATTTTTGGTGCCCTTGCCGGAAATATGGCGACTTTGCCGGAAATGTGGCGACCTTGCCGGATTTGACGCCACCTTGCCGGATTAATTGCGACTTGCCGGAAATATGGCGACCTTGCCGGATTTGACGCAAACATGCCGGATTTATGGCGACCTTGACGGAAATATGGCGACCTTGCCGGATTTGCGGCGACCTCGCCGAATTTATGGCGACCTTGACGGAAATATGGCGACCTTGCCGGATTTGTGGCAACCTTGCCGGAAATATGGCGACCTTGCCGGATTTATGGCGTCCTAGCCGGATTTATGGCGACCGGGCCCGAAATACGGCGACCTTGCCGGAGTTATGGCGACATTGCAGATTTATGGCGACCTTGCCGGATTTATGGCGACTTTGCCGGATATATGGCGACCTCGCCGGAAAAATGGCGACCTTGCCGGATTTATGGCGACCTCGCCGGAAATATGGCGACCTCGCCGGATTTATGGCGACCTTGCTGGAAATATGGCGACCTTACCGGATTTATTGCGACCTTGCCGCATTTGTGGCGACCTTGCCGGATTAATGGCGACCTTGCCGGAAATGTGCCGACCTTGCCGGAAATGTGGCGACCTTGCCGCATTTGTGGCGACCTTGCTGGATTTGTGGCGACCTTGCAGGATTTATGGCGACCTTGCCGGGAATATGGCGACCTTGCCGGATTTATGGCGACATTCCCGGATTAATGGCGACCTTGCCGGAAATGTGCCGACCTTGCCGGAAATGTGGGGAACTTGCCGCATTTGTGGCGACCTTGCTGGATTTGTGGCGACCTTGCCGTATTTATGGCGAGCTTGCCGGAAATGTGGCGACCTTTCCGGATTTGTGGCGACCTTGCCGGACTTATGTCGACCTTGCCGGGAAAGCGGCGACCTTTCCGGATTTATGGCGACATTCCCGGATTAATGGCGACCTTGCCGGAGATGTGGCGACCTTGCCGGATTTGTGGCGACCTGGCAGGATTATGGCGACCTTGACGGAATTGTGTCGACCTTGCCTTATTTGTGGCGCCCTTGCCGGATCTTTGGCGCATTGCCGTAAATGTGGCGACCATGACGAATTTGTGGCGATCTTGCCGGCTTTATGTCGACCTTGTTGGAGTTGT
Organism: Malacoraja senta; assembly: GCA_038087875.1. NCBI lineage: Eukaryota > Metazoa > Chordata > Chondrichthyes > Rajiformes > Rajidae > Malacoraja > Malacoraja senta. The sequence goes on from JAXLNO010005997.1 coordinate 73,698, forward strand.
GGCGACCTTGCCGGATTTATGGCGACCTTGCGGAAATGTGGCGACCTTGCCGGCTTTGTGGCGACGATGCCGGATTTCTGGCGACCTTGCCGCAAATGTGGCGACCTTGCCGGATTTGTGGCGACCTTGCCGGATTTATGGCGACCTTGTGGGAATTGTGGCGACCTTGCCGGATTTATGGCCACCTTGCCGGACTTGTGGCGACCTTGCCGGGTTCATGGCGACCTTGCCGGAAATGTGGCGACCTTGCCGGATTTGCGGCGACGATGCCGGATTTCTGGCGACCTTGCCGAAATGTTACGACCTTGCCGGATTTGTGGCCACCTTGCCGGATCTATGGCGACCTTGCCGGAAATGTGGCGACTTGCCGGGTTTGACGCGACCTTGCCGAATTTATTGCTACCTTGATTGAAATGTGGTGAGCTTGCCGGATTTGACGCACCTTGACGGATTTATGGCGACTTTGCCGGAAATATGGCTACCTTGCCGGATTTGAGGCAAACTTGCCGGATTTATGGCGACCTTGTCGGAAATATGGCGACTTTCCCGGATTTGTGGCAACCATGCCGGATTTATGGCGACTATGCCTGGAATATGGCGACCTTGCCGGATTTGTGGCGACCTTGCCGGATTGTTGGCAACTTCGCCGGGAATGTAGCGACCTTGCCGGATTTGTGGCGACATTGTCGGATTTATGGCGACCTCGACGGAAATGTTGCGATCTTGCCGCATTTTTGGTGACCTTGCCGGAAATATGGCGACTTTGCCGGAAATGTGGCGACCTTGCCGGATTTGACTCCACCTTGCCGGATTAATTGCGACTTTGCCGGAAATATGGCGACCTTGCCGGATTTGACGCAAACATGCCGGATTTATGGCGACCTTGACGGAAATATGGCGACCTTGCCGGATTTGCGGCGACCTCGCCGAATTTATGGCGACCTTGACGGAAATATGGCGACCTTGCCGGATTTATGGCGTCCTAGCCGGATTTATGGCGCCCGCGCCCGAAATAAGGCGACCTTGCCGGAGTTATGGCGACATGGCAGATTTATCGAGACCTTGCCGGATTTATGGCGACTTTGCCGGATATATGGCGACCGCGCCGGATATATGGCGACCTTGCTGGAAATATGGCGACCTTACCGGATTTATTGCGACCTTGCCGCATTTGTGGCGACCTTGCCGGATTTATGGTGACCTTGCCGGAAATATGCCGACAATGCCGGTAATGTGACGACCCTGCCGGATTTGTGGCGACTTTGCCGGATTTGTGGCGACCTTGCCGGATTTATGGCGACCTTGCCGGGAATATGGCGACCTTGCCGGATTTATGGCGACATTCCCGGATTAATGGCGAACTTGCCGGAAATGTGCCGACCTTGCCGGAAATGTGGCGACCTTGCCGCATTTGTGGCGACCTTGCTGGATTTGTGGCGACCTTGCCGGATTTATGGCGACCTTGCCGGAAATGTGGCGACCTTTCCGGATTTGTGGCGACCTTGCCGGACTGATGTGGACGTTACCGGGAAAGTGGCGACCTTGCCGGATTTATGGCGACATTCCCGGATTAATGGCGACCCTTGCCGGAGATGTGGCGACCTTGCCGGATTTGTGGCGACCTGGCAGGATTATGGCGACCTTGCCGGAATTGTGGCGACCTTGCCTTATTTGTGGCGCCCTTGCCGGATCTTTGCCGACCTTGCCGCAAATGTGGCGACCTTGACGAATTTGTGGCGATCTTGCCGGATTTATGGCGACCTTGTGGGATTTATGGCGACCTTGCCGGATTTATGGCGACCTTGCGGAAATGTCCCGACCTTGCCGGATTCATGGTGACCTTGCCGGAAATGTGGCGACCTTGCCGGATTTGTAGCGACGATGCTGGATTTCGGGCGACCTTGCCGCAAATATGGCGACCTTGCCGGATTTATGGCGACCTTGTGGGATTTGTGGCGACCTTGCCGGATTTATGGCGACCTCGCCCGACTTATGGCGACCTTGCCGGATTCATGGCGACCTTGCCGGAAATGTGGCGACCTTGCCGGCTTTGTGGCGACGATGCCGGATTTCTGGCGACCTTGCCGCAAATGTGGCGACCTTGCCGGATTTGTGGCGACCTTGCCGGATTTATGGCGACCTTGTGGGATTTGTGGCGACCTTGCCGGATTTATGGCCACCTTGCCGGACTTGTGGCGACCTTGGCCGGTATTCATGGAGACCTTGCTGGAAATGTGGCGACCTTGCCGGATTTGTGGCGAAGACGCCGGATTTCTGGCGAATTTGCCGAAATGTTGCGACCTTGCCGGATTTGTGGCGACCTTGCCGGATCTATGGCGACCTTGCAGGAAATGTGGCGACCTTGTCGGATTTGACGCGACCTTGCCGGACTTGTGGCGACCTTGCCGGATTCATGGCGACCTTGCCGGAAATGTGGCGACCTTGCCGGATTTGCGGCGACGATGCCGGATTTCTGGCGACCTTGCCGAAATGTTGCGACCTTTGCCGGATTTGTGGCCACCTTGCCGGATCTATGGCGACCTTGCCGGAAATGTGGCGATCTTGCCGGGTTTGACGCGACCTTGCCGAATTTATGGCTACCTTGATTGAAATGTGGCGAGCTTGCCGGATTTGACGCACCTTGACGGATTTATGGCGACTTTGCCGGAAATATGGCTACCTTGCCGGATTCGAGGCAACCTTGCCGGAATTATGGCGACCTTGTCGGAAATATGGCGACTTTCCCGGATTTGTGGCAACCATGCCGGATTTATGGAGACTTTGCCTGGAATATGCGACGATGCCGGATTTCTGGCGACCTTGCCGAAATGTTGCGACCTTGCCGGATTTGTGGCCACCTTGCCGGATCTATGGCGACCTTGCCGGAAATGTGGCGACCTTGCCGGGTTTGACGCGACCTTGCCGAATTTATGGCTACCTTGATTGAAATGTGGCGAGCTTGCCGGATTTGACGCACCTTGACGGATTTATGGCGACCTTGTCGGAAATATGGCGACTTTCCCGGATTTGTGGCAACCATGCCGGATTTATGGCGACTTTGCCTGGAATATGGCGACCTTGCCGGATTTGTGGCGACCTTGCCGGATTGTTGGCAACCTCGCCGGGAATGTAGCGACCTTGCCGGATTTGTGGCGACATTGTCGGATTTATGGCGACCTCGACGAAAATGTTGCGATCTTGCCGCATTTTTGGTGACCTTGCCGGAAATATGGCGACTTTGCCGGAAATGTGGCGACCTTGCCGGATTTGACTCCACCTTGCCGGGTTTAATTGCGACTTTGCCGGAAATGTGGCGACCTTGCCGGATTTGACGCAAACATGCCGGATTTATGGCGACCTTTACGGAAATATGGCGACCTTGCCGGATTTGCGGCGACCTCGCCGAATTTATGGCGACCTTGATTGAAATGTGGCGAGCTTGCCGGATTTGGACGCACCTTGACGGATTTATGGCGACTTTGCCGGAAATATGGCTCCCTTGCCGGATTTGTGGCAACTTTGCCGGAAATATAGCGACCTTGCCGGATTTATGGCGTCCTAGCCGGATTTATGGCGACCGCGCCCGAAATACGGCGACCTTGCCGGAGTTATGGCGACATTGCAGATTTATCGAGACCTTGCCGGATTTATGGCGACTTTGCCGGATATATGGCGACCTCGCCGGAAATATGGCGACCTTGCCGGATTTATGGCCAGCTCGCCGGAAATATGGCGACCTCGCCGGATTTATGGCGACCTTGCTGGAAATATGGCGACCTTACCGGATTTATTGCGACCTTGCCGCATTTGTGGCGACCTTGCCGGATTTATAGTGACCTTGCCGGAAATATGGCGACAATGCCGGATTTGTGGCGACCTTGCCGGATTTATGGCGACCTTGCCGGGAATATGGCGACCTTGCCGAATTTATGGCGACATTCCCGGATTAATGGCGACCTTGCCGGAAATGTGCCGACCTTGCGGAAATGTGGCGACCTTGCCGCATTTGTGGCGACCTTGCTGGATTTGTGGCGACCTTGCCGGATTTATGGCGACCTTGCGAAATGTGGCGACCTTTCCGGATTTGTGGCGACCTTGCCGGACTTATGTCGACCTTGCCGGGAAAGTGGCGACCTTGCCGGATTTATGGCGACATTCCCGGATTAATGGCGACCTTGCCGGAGATGTGGCGCCCTTGCCGGATTTGTGGCGACCTGGCAGGATTATGGCGACCTTGCCGGAATTGTGGCGACCTTGCCGGATTTATGGCGACCTTGCGGAAATGTGGCGACCTTGCCGGATTCATGGTGACCTTGCCGGAAATGTGGCGACCTTGCCGGATTTGTGGCGACGATGCTGGATTTCGGGCGACCTTGCCGCCAAATATGGCGACCTTGCCGGATTTATGGCGACCTTGTGGGATTTGTGGCGCCCTTGCCGGATTTATGCGACCTTGCCGGACTTCTGGCGACCTTGCCGGATTCATGGCGACCTTGCCGAAAATGTGGCGACCTTGCCGGATTTCTGGCGAAGATGCCGGATTTCTGGCGACCTTGCCGAAATGTTGCGACCTTGCCAGATTTGTGGCGACCTTGCCGGATCTATGGCGACCTTGCGGGAAATGTGGCGACCTTGCCGGATTTGACGCGACCTTGCCGGACTTGTGGTGACCTTGCCGGATTCATGGCGACCTTGCCGGAAATGTGGCGACCTTGCCGGATTTATGGCGACCTTGCGGAAATGTGGCGACCTTGCCGGCTTTGTGGCGACGATGCCGGATTTCTGGCGACCTTGCCGCAAATGTGGCGACCTTGCCGGATTTGTGGCGACCTTGCCGGATTTTATGGCGACCTTGTGGGATTTGTGGCGACCCTTGCCGAATTTATGGCCACCTTGCCGGACTTGTGGCGACCTTGCCGTATTCATGGAGACCTTGCTGGAAATGTGGCGACCTTGCCGGATTTGTGGCGAAGAAGCCGGATTTCTGGCGAACTTGCCGAAATGTTGCGACCTTGCCGGATATGTGGCGACCTTGCCGGATCTATGGCGACCTTGCAGGAAATGTGGCAACCTTGCCGGATTTGACGCGACCTTGCCGGACTTGTGGCGACCTTGCCGGATTCATGGCGACCTTGCCGGAAATATGGCGACATTGCCGGATTTGTGGCAACCTTGCCGTAAATATGGCGACCTTGCCGGATTTATGGCGTCCTAGCCGGATTTATGGCGACCGCGCCCGAAATACGGCGACCTTACCGGAGTTATGGCGACATTGCAGATTTATCGCGACCTTGCCGGATTTATGGCGACTTTGCCGGATATATGGCGACCTCGCCGGAAATATGGCGACCATGCCGGATTTATGGCGACCTCGCCGGAAATATGGCGACCTCGCCGGATTTATGGCGACCTTGCTGGGAATATGGCGACCTTACCGTATTTATTGCGACCTTGCCGCATTTGTGGCGACCTTGCCGGATTTATAGTGACCTTGCCGGAAATATGGCGACAATGCCGGAAATGTGACGACACTGACGGATTTGTGGCGATTTTGCCGGATTTGTGGCGACCTTGACGGATTTATGGCGACCTTGCCGGGAATATGGCGACATTGCCGAATTTATGGCGACATTCCCGGATTAATGGCGACCTTGCCGGAAATGTGCCGACCTTGCCGGAAATGTGGCGACCTTGCCGCATTTGTGGCGACCTTGCTGGATTTGTGGCGACCTTGCCGGATTTATGGCGTCCTTGCCGGAAATGTGGCGACCTTTCCGGATTTGTGGCGACCTTGCCGGACTTATGTCGACCTTGCCGGGAAAGTGGCGACTTTGCCGGATTTATGGCGACATTCCCGGATTAAAGGCGACCTTGCCGGAGATGTGGCGACCTTGCCGGATTTGTGGCGACCTGGCAGGATTATGGCGACGTTGCCGGATTGTGGCGACCTTGCCTTATTTGTGGCGCCCTTGCCGGACCTTTGGCGACCTTGCCGCAAATGTGGCGACCTTGACGAATTTGTGGCGATCTTGCCGGATTTATGGCGACCTTGTGGGATTTATGGCGACCTTGCCCGATTTTTGGTGACCCTGCCGGAAATATGGCGACCTTGCCGGAAATGTGGCGACCTTTCCGGATTTGACGCCACCTTGCCGGATTAATTGCGACTGCCGGAAATATGGCGACTTTGCCGGATTTGACGCAAACTTGCCGGATTTATGGCGACGTTGACGGAAATATGGCGACCTCGCCGAATTTATGGCGACCTTGACGGAAATATGGCGACCTCCCCGGATTTATGGCGACCTTGCCGGAAATATGGCGACCTTGCCGGATTTATTGCGACCTTGCCGCCTTTGTGGCGACCTTGCCGGATTTATGGTGACCTTGCCGGAAATATGGCGACATTGCCGGAAATGTGGCGACGCTGCCGGATTTGTGGCGACTTTGCCGGATTTGTGGAGACCTTGCCGGATTTATGGCGACCTTGCCGGGAATGCGGCGACCTTGCCGGATTTATGGCGACCTTGCCGGAAATGTGCCGACCTTGCCGGAAATGTGGCGACCTTGCCGCATTTGTGGCGACCTTGCTGGATTTGTGGCGACCTTGCCGGATTTATGGCGACCTTGCCGGAAATGTGGCGACCTTGCCGGATTTGTGGCGACCTTGCCGCATTTATGGCGACCTTGCCGGGAATGTGGCGACCTTGCTGGATTTATGGCGACATTCCCGGATTAATGGCGACCTTGCCGGAGATGTAGCGACCTTGCGGGATTTGTGGCGACCTGGCAGGATTATGGCGACATTGCCGGAATTGTGGCGACCTTGCCTTATTTGTGGCGACCTTGCCGGATTTATGGCGACCTTGCCGAATTTGTGGCGATCTTGCCGGATTTATGGCGACCTTGTGGGATTTGTGGCGACCTTGCCGGATTTATGGCGACCTTGCGGAAATGTGGCGACCTTGCCGGATTCATGGTGACCTTGCCGGAAATGTGGCGACCTTGCCGGATTTGTGGCGACGATGCTGGATTTCGGGCGACCTTGCCGCAAATATGGCGACCTTGCCGGATTTATGGCGACCTTGTGGGATTTGTGGCGACCTTGTCGGATTTATGGCGACCTTGCCTGACTTGTGGCTACCTTGCCGGATTCATGGCGACCTTGCCGCAAATGTGGCGACCTTGCCGGATTTCTGGCGAAGATGCCGGATTTCTAGCGACCTTGCCGAAATGTTGCGACCTTGCCGGATTTGTGGCGACCTTGCCGGATCTATGGCGACCTTGCCGGAAATGTGGCGAACTTGACGGATTTGACGCGACCTTGCCGAATTTATGGCTACCTTGATTGAAATATGGCGACCTTGCCGGATCCGACGCACCTTGCTGGATTTATGGCGACTATGCCGGGAATATGGCTACCTTGCCGGATTTGAGGCAAACTTGACGGATTTATGGCGACCTTGTCGGAAATATGGCGATCTTGCCGGAGTTGTGGCGACCATGCCGGATTTATGGCGATCTTGCCTGAAATATGGCGACCTTGCCGGATTTGTGGCGACTTTGCCGGATTGTTGGTGCCCTCGCCGGGAATGTAGCGACCTTGCCGGATTTGTGGCGGCCTTGTCGGATTTATGGCGACTTCGACGGAAATGTTGCGATCTTGCCCGATTTTTGGTGACCTTGCCGGAAATATGGCAACCTTGCCGGAAATGTGGCGACCTTGCCGGATTTGACGCCACCTTGCCGGATTAATTGCGACTTTGCCGGAAATATGGCGACCTTGCAGGATTTGAGGAAAACTTGCCGGATTTATGGCGACCTTGCCGGAAATATGGCGACCATGTCGGATTTGTGGCGACCTTGCCGAATTTATGGCGACCTTGACGGAAATATGGCGACCTTGCCGGATTTGTGGGAACCTTGCCGGAAATATGGCGACATATGTCGGATTTATGGCGTCCTAGCAGGATTTATGGCGATCGTGACGGAAATACGGCGACCTTGCCGCAGTTATGGCGACTTTGCAGATTTATGGCGACCTTGCCGGATTTATGGCGACTTTGCCGGAAAGATGGCGACGTCGCCGGAATTATGGCGACCTTGCCGGATTTATGGCGACCTCGTCGGAAATATGGCGAACTTGCCGGATTTATGGCGACCTTGCCGGAAATATGGCGACTTTGCCGGATTTATGGCGACCTTGCCGCATTTTTGGCGACCTTGCCGGATTTATGGTGACCTTGCCGGAAATATGCGACATTGCCGGATATGTGGCGAGCTTGTTGGATTTGTGGCGACCTTGCCGGATTTATGGCGACCTTGCCGGAAATGTGGCGACCTTGCCGGATTAGTGGCGACCTTGCCAAATTTATGGCGACCTTGCCGCTAATGTGGCGACCTTGCCGGATTAGTGGCGACCTTGCCGGATTGATGGCGACTTTGTGGGATTGTGGCGACCTTGCCGGATTTATGGCGACCTTGCCGGAAATGTGGCGACCTTGCTGGACTTGTGGCGACATTGCCGGATTCATGCCGACCTTGCCGGAAATGTGGCGACCTTGCCGGATTTGTGGCGACGATGCCGGATTTCTGGCGACCTTGCCGAAATGATGCGCCCTTGCCGGATTTGTGGCGACCTTGCCGGATCTATGGCGGCCTAGCCGGAAATGTGGCGACCTTGCCGGATTTGACGCGACCTTGCCGAATTTACGGCTACATTGATTGAAATGCGGCAACCTTGCCGGATTTGACGCCACCTTGTCGGATTTATGGCGACTTTGCCGGAAATATGACGATATTGCCGGATTTGAGGCAAACTTGTCGGATTTATGTCCACCTTGTCGGAAATATGGCGACCTTGCCCGATTTGTGGCGACCTTGCCGGATTTATGGCGACCTTGCCGGAAATATGGCGACCTTGCCGGATTTGTGGCAACCTTGACGGAATATGGCGACTTTGCCGGATTTGTGGCAACCTTGCCGGAAATATGGCGCCGTTGCCGGATTTATGGCGTCCTAGCTGGATTTATGGCGACCGTGCCGGAAATACGGCTACCTTGCCGGAGTTATGGCGACTTTGCAGATTTATGGCGACCTTGCCGGATTTATGGCCACTTTGCCGGAAATATGGCGACCTCGCCGGAATTATGGGCGACCTTGCCGGATTTATGGCGACCTCGCCGGAAATATGGCGACCTCGCCGGATTTATGGCGACCTTGCCGGAAATATGGGGACCTTCCCGGATTGATGGCGACCTTGCTGGATTTATGGCGACCTTGCCGGAGATATGGCGACCTCACCGGGTTGATGGCGACCTTGCCGGATTTATGGAGACCTTGCCGGAAATATGGCGACCTCGCCGGATTTATGGCGTCCTTGCCGGGTTTGTGGCGACCTTGCCGGAAATATGGCGACCTCGCCGTATTTAAGGCGACCTTGTCGGATTTGCGGCGACCTTGGCGAATTTATGGGGACCTTGCCGGATTTATGGGGACCTTGCCGGATTTATGGCGACTTCGCCGGAAATATGGCGACCTTCCCTGATTTGTGGCCACCCTGCCGGATTTATGGCGACCTTGCCGGAAATATGGCTACCTTGCCGGATTTGTGGCCACCTTGCCGGATTTATGGCGACCTCGCCGGAAATGTGGCGACCTTGCCGGATTTATGGCGACATTGCCGGATTTATGGCGACCTTGCCGGATTTATGGCAACCTCGTCGGAAATGTGGCGACCTTGCCGGATTTGAGGCCACCTTGCCGGATTATGGCGACCTCGCCGGAAATATGGCGACCTAGCCGGATTTGAGGCCACCTTCCCGGATTTATGGCGACATTTCCGGAAATATGGCGACCTTCCCTGATTGTGGCCACCTTGCCGGAATTATGGCGACCATGCCGGGTATATGGCGACCTTGCCGGATTTGTGGCGGCCTTGCCGGATATATGGCGAAATTTCCGGAAATAGGCGACTGCCGGATTTGTGGCGACCTTGCCGGAAACTATGGCGATCTTGCCGGATTGATGGCCAACTCGCCAGACTTATGTCGACCTTGCCGGAACTATGGCGACCTTGCCGGATTTATGGCCAGCCTCGCCGGACATATGGCGACCTTCCCGGAACTATGGCGACCTCGCCGGATTTATGGCCACCTCGCCGAACTTATGGCGACCTTGCCGGTACTATGGCGACCTTGCCGGATTTATGGCCACCTCGCCGGACTTATTGCGACCTTGCCGGAACTGCGGCGACATTGGCGGATTTATGGTCACCTCGCCGGACTTATGGCGACATTGCCGAAACTATGGCGACATTGCTGGATTAATGGCCACCTCGCCGGACCTATGGCGACTTTTCCGGGAATATGGCGACGTCGCCAGATTTATGGCCACCTCGCCGAACTTATGGCGAGGTTGCCGGAAATATTGCGACCTCGCCGGATTTATGGGCACCTCGCCGTACTTATGGCGACCATGCGGGAACTATGGCGACCTTGGCGGATTTATGGCGACCTTGCCGGACTTATGGCGACCTTGCCGGAAAATGTGGCGACCTCGCCTGATTTATGGCGACCTAGCCGGATTTATGGCGACCTCGCCGGAAATGAGGCGACCTCGCCGGAAATGTGGCAACCTCGCCGGATTTACATAGAAACATAGAAAATAGGTGCAGGAGTAGTCAGGAGGAGCCTGCACCGCCATTTAATATGATCATGGCTGATCATCCAACTCAGTATCCTGTACCTGCCTTCTCTCTATACCCGCTGATCCTTTTACCCACAAGGGCCTCATCTAATTCCCTCTTAAATATAGACAATGAACTGGCCTCAACTACCTTCTGTGGCAGAGAATTCCAGAGATGCACCACTCCCTGTGTGAACATTGTTTTCTCATCTCGATCCTAAAAGATTCACCCTTTATCCTTAAATTCTGACCCATTGTCCCTGGACTTCCCCAACATCGTGAACAATCTTCCTGAATCTAGCCTGTCCAACCCCTTAAGAATGTTATAAGTTTCTATAAGAACCCCCTCAATCTTCTGAATTCTAGCGAGTACATTTTAGAGGGGTTAGAGGTATATAGAATGGCTTAGAGGATTTAGAGGGGAATAGAGAGAGAGAGGGGGATTACGATGGGTTTCAAGGGTTTAGAGCTGTTTTGTAGGGGTTTAGAGATGTTCAGAGGAATTTAGAGGGGGTTAGCGGGCTAGATCTATTTATAGCGCCTTAGAGGGATTTAGATGCGTTTAGAAGGGTTTAGGGCGGTTTAGAGTGGTTTGAAGGGGTGTAAAGGGGTTTAGAGGGGTTTAGTGATTATAGTGGTTTAGGGTGTTTTAGAGGGAGAGAGGTTTAGGGGTGGTTTAAATATGTTTAGAGGGATTTAGAGGGGTTTAGAGCGGTTAAGAGGGGTTTGGAGGGGTTTCGAGGGCGTTGGAGGGGTTTAGAGGGGATTAGATGGGGTTAACGTGGTTTAGAGGGGATTAGAGTGGGTTAGAGAGGTTCAGAAATGTTTACAGGGGCTTAGACGCGTTGAGAGTTCAGAGCGGTTTAGAGGTGCTCAGAATGGTTTAGAGGGCTTTCGAGGGATTTCGAATGATTTGGAGGGATTTAGAGGGGTTTGGAAGGGTTTCGAGTGGATTAGAGGGTGTTACAATGGTTCAGAGGGGTTTAGAATGGTTTGGAGATGTTTAAACTGGTTTAGAGGGCTTTAGACGGGTTTGGCGTGGTGTACATGTGCTTAGAGATGTATAGTGAGTTAGATGGTATTAGAGGGGTTTCGAGTGGTTTAGAGGGGTTTCGCGTGTTTCAAAGGTGGTTAGATATGTGTTTATATGTGTTTAGAGGGCTTTACATGGGTTTAGAGTGGTTAAGAGGGTTTAGAGGGCTTATGAGGGGTTCAGATGTGGGTAGAGGGGGTTAGAGGGGGTTAGAGGGGGTTGGAGGGGATTAGATGGGGTTTGCAGTGGTTTAGTTGGGTTTACCGGGGTTTGGAGGGTTTTACAGGGCGTTGGAGGTGTTTAGAGGGGGTTAGAGTTCTTTAGAGTGGTTTAGAGGGGGTTAGAGGGGGTTGTAGGGGGTTTAAAGCAGTTTAAAGGGGCTTAGATACAAGATACAAGATACAAGATACAAGATACATTTATTTGTCACATGTGCCAGTTGGCACAGTGAAATGTGTGGTCACCATACTGCCATACAATAAAAATAAAGAACACAACACACGATAGAATTCAACATAAAACATCCCACACAGCAGAATGAAAGTTAGCCACTGTGTTAGGCGTGTTTTGTGGGCTTCAGAGGAGCTCAGATGTGCTTAGAAGGGTTTAAATGGGATTAGAGGGCTTGCGAGTGGTTTCAAGGTGTATAGTGGGCTTTAGAAGGGTTTAGTGCGGTTAATGTAGAGCCGTGCATGTTCCTTTAACATAATGACCTCACCACTACTAACCACTCCCCATTATCTTCAGTATAATTGTAACCTTCCCACCCCTAGCTCGCTCTCTAGCTCCGGTAACGGACCACGAACAGCTAGGGCAATATGTGTGTATACGACTACAATGTATGCAATAAACTAAGAGTGAAGACACTACGTGTTTGACAAGTCTGTACATGGTGTCACAAAGGTGAACCCTGCGTCTCCTGTCTATCGGGTTTGTTTTATTTTCTCCAAGTTTTTATTTTCCTTTCAAACCCTTTATGTACTATGGCCAGCTCGTGTCGTAAGCCTGACGTTCTGGTGTTTGACTCCGACATCGTTCACGACTGTCTTCCGGCGCGACTTCCAGCACTATGTCGCCATCGCTCATCCTAATGTTACCCCTGCGGTTACAGCACATCTGCTCCTCAACCTGGCTGGCCCGGAGGCCATGGACCGTTTTGAATCTTTCGAGTACGCCGATGGTGAGCATGCAGAGGACCCGATATGTCTCACGAATAAATTTGCCGCGCTGTGTGACATTCCCACCAATTGCATTATAGAGCGGTTCAAGTTTTTCAGCAGGCGCCAGAAACCCGGGGAGCACATCGACACCTTCGTTGCATCGTTGCGTCACCTGGCTTGGCGTTGCCGCCTGGACTCGTTGACCCCCGACCAAATGGTCAGAGATGTCCTAGTTCACGGTCTACAGGACGTGAAGCTACGGGCAGAGCTTCTGAGAAAGCCGGACCTCACTTTAAACGAAGCTTTGCATGCCTCTCGCATGGCTGATGCTGTCGACTCCGTATCTCCCCCTGAGGCCCAGGACATTCACTATGCCGGTACTGCTGAACGCCCGCGGCGTGATGGCCCGCCACGCCAGCGTAGCACTCCCGCGCCCGCGAGGGCTAACCCTCGTCGATGCCCAATCTGCAACTTTGTCAGTCATCAATTTAATGTTTGCCCTGCGCTGGGTAAGACTTGTAATTTCTGTAAGAAGCTTAATCACTTCTCCGCAGTGTGCCGTTCCAGGGGCCAGCCTGTCCCTGCTCCGAGAAGGAGTCTACACAACCTGACTGCTACTGATAGTGTTTATGGCTCCGAATACCTTTCAGACGAACTCCCTGATTCTGATAACAGCTCCACCCATGGTGAATCGCGTGTTTTTTCAGTCTTGGGTGCACATGCTTTGATAGCTGATCCATCAGTTCGAGTTACTGTGAATGGAAAGACCTTTTCTGCCAAGGTCGACACGGGGGCGTTTACGAATGTTATGTCGTTAAGCCTCTTTCAGCAGATAAGATCTGGTGAGAATATTACTGCTGACGACTCCCGCCTCCACGCATATGGGGGGAGCATGCTATTTCCGGTCGGCAAGGCAACCCTTATCTGCACAGTTCTGAATGCCTCTCGGCCCCTCTCTTTCCTCCTGCTGGAATCTGAGAATGTTACTCTGTTGGGCGCCAATGCGTGCAAGGACCTCGGTTTGGTTTCCTACCACCACGATATCCACCTGGTGCAGACCCCCATGGATCCCATGTGCGAATACCCCGACCGTTTTGACGATGTATTGGGCAAACTACCCTGCAAGTACGAAATCGAGGTGGACCCGGAGGTCCATCCGGTAGTCCGCCCGGCTCACCGCGTCTCCTTTGCTATGAAGGACAGGGTGGAGTCGACTCTGCGCCAGATGGTGGCCGTGGGCATCATCAAGGAGGTGAGTGATCCCACCCGGTGGGTCTCCACCATGGTCGTTGCTTCCACGAAGGACAAGAGTGAGATCCGGATCTGCATAAACCCCAAGGACCTAAACCTTGCCATCAAACGCCCGCACTAGCCCATGCGAACGGTGGAGGATGTCGCTGCAAAGGTTGGCCCAGCCACTGTATTCTCTGTCCTCGATGCCAAGAGCTCTTTCTGGCAGATTCCGCTGGATGAACGTTCATCTTTCTTGACCACGTTTGGTACACCTTTAGGCAGGTTCCGTTTCCTCCGCATGCCTTTCGGGATCAATTCTGCCAGCGAGGTTTTCCAGCGCACCATGGAGCAGCTGTTTGCCCATCTGCCGTGTGCTATCATCGTCGATGACATCTCGGTGTACGGGAGAGACGTCGCTGAGCACGACCTCCACCTCCGCCAAGTCCTGGATCGGGCTCGTGAGATCAACCTCAAATTGAACCCCAAGAAGTGCCGCTTCCGCGTCCCGGAGGTCACCTACGTGGGCTACGTTTTTACGGCTGAGGGTCTAAAACCAGACCCACAGAAGACAGCTGCGGTCTCTGGGATGCCAGCTCCGGTCAACGTGCCCAGCCTGCAGCGCTTCTTGGGCATGGTGAACTACCTGGGGAAATTCATTCCCGACCTCAGCGAGTTGAGCGCGCCCCTGAGGGAACTGACCAAGAAGGACACTGCCTGGGTTTGGAACCCGCTGCATCAGGCAGCCTTCGATGACTTAAAATCCCAGCTGGTTCGCACCCCCACTCTGAAGTTCTTCGACTTAAAGCGCCCCATCGTCCTTACCTGCGATGCCTCAAGTTTCGGTCTCGGTGCCGCCTGCCTGCAAATCTACGACCGCCTGCAACTACCTGTCTCCTACGCCTCCCGCACAATGACTCCTACCGAGCAACGCTACGCTCAGATCGAGAAGGAGCTCCTTGCCGTGGTGTTTGCCTGCTCGAAGTTCAAGGACTACATTCTGGGTAACACTTTCACTATTGAAACCGACCACCAGCCGCTGGTCACGATCTTGAACAAACCGATCCACGTGGCTTCTTCCCGTTTGCAGCGTATGATGCTGCAGCTCCAACGCTTCACGTTTCAAATCGTGTACCGAAAGGACAAGGACATGTTTGTGGCCGACACGTTGTCCCGCGCACCGCTGGCTTCTACTGCCCGCCACCCGTAGGAGTCATCCGACCTGATGGTGCTAAACGTCAACTTTATGCCTTCCCAGCAGATGCAGTCCCTGATTCACCACACTGCCAATTATCCTGCCCTGCAACAGCTTGTAGACGTCATCCGTCGTGGCTGGCCTGACCGTCGCTCACCCTTGCCGGCTGGTGCTGCGCCCTACTTCCTAGTCCGGGATGAACTTGTGCTCCAGGACGGCGTGGTGGTGAAGGGCCACAAGGTTGTGGTGCCTGCCGCACTGCGGGACCACTATTTCCAAACTGCCCGGAGCGGCCATACAGGAGCCGATGCCACCCTGTCCCAGGCCCAGAGCCAATTTTATTGGCCCGGCATGGCACAGGACATCCGGGAGAGGGTATCTGCCTGCTCAACCTGCAATACCCTCTCTCCACACCAGCAACGCCAGCCACTCCTGCAACAGCCTGCCCCCGCCCTGGCGTTGATGACGGTCGCTACGGACATATTTGAGTGGCGTGGCAAACATTTCCTGGTCCTTGTCGTCTCCTACTCCAGCTGGTTCGAGGTTGAGCGTCTGCACTCCCTCACCTGCTGCGGTCATCGGGAAGCTGAAACGCCACTTTGGGACCTTTGGCATTCCTGTGACTGTGCAATCTGACAACGGGGGCCAGTTCTCGAGTGCTGAGTTCCGCGCCTTCGCCGCCTACAACTTTCGCCACATCACAGCAGCCCTGAATACCCGCAGAGCAACGGCCTTGCAGAGCGCGCCGTCCGCAGTGCCAAGGAGCTGCTGGAACATTGCAGACTATCGCATTCGGATTTTTATCTGGCTCCACTGAATCTCCGAAATATTTGTCGCGACCATGCCATGGGCTCGCCCGCTCAACGGCTCATGTCCCGCACCACTCGCCCTCCAATCCCTGTCTCCCAGCGGTCGCTACAGCCCGCAGTCCGCAGCCCTGCTGCTGTCCAGGAGCGCATTACCAAGAAACAGGTCGTCCAGAAGCGCTCCCACGACAAATCATGCCGTCCCCTTCAGCCCCTCTTCAAGGGTCAGGTCGTCCGGATGCAGTCCACCTCCGGACACCACCTACTGGCTGTTGTCATCGACTGTGCAGACTCTCCGCACTCTTACCTAGTTGACTACGAGGGCACCATCTACCGCCGGTCCCGCCAGCATTTGCTGCCAGTCAACGAGCCAGCGCCGCCACCCGCAGTCCCTTTTGCTCCCGCGGTTGCCACCTCGTTGCCTACCGCTCCTCCCATGCCCAGGACACTGCCCTCGCGACCCTTGGTGCCCCGTTCTCCCGCTGCTCCTCCTGCCCCCCCCCCCCATCAAACCTCTCCCGCTCGCTTGCCGTTGCGGTGCCCGTTTCTCCTCCCCGGTCTCCTCGTCCTCCCTCTCCTGCTCATTCTCCTCTCGGATCCCCTATCGCCCCTCCTGCCACTGTACCTGCTCTTCCTTCGGAGGGGGGGGAGGCGGGCTGCGTAGCCGCTCCGGGCGTCTGGTCAAGCCGCCTGAACGTTACGCGGAGTTTGCTTGAATGTTTCAAGTTTTTTCCTGACGATGTACGCGCGGATTTGTGTCTAGCGTATGAGTCCTGGTCTCACTGTCATCATTGTAATGTTTCCCTTTTCAAGGGAAGGATG
Organism: Malacoraja senta; assembly: GCA_038087875.1. Taxonomy (NCBI): domain Eukaryota; kingdom Metazoa; phylum Chordata; class Chondrichthyes; order Rajiformes; family Rajidae; genus Malacoraja; species Malacoraja senta. The sequence continues at coordinate 90,630 of JAXLNO010005997.1, forward strand.
TAGAGCCGTGCATGTTCCTTTAACATAATGACATCACCACTACTAACCACTCCCCATTAACTTCAGTATAATTGTAACCTTCCCACTCCTAGCTCGCTCTCTAGCTCCGGTAACGGACCACGAACAGCTAGGGCAATATGTGTGTATACGACTACAATGTATGCAATAAACTAAGAGTGAAGACACTACGTGTTTGACAAGTCTTTACAGTTAAGAAGGGGTTGGAGAGGTTTCGAGGGCGTTGGAGCGGTATAGAGGGGTCTAGATGGGGTTAACGTGGTGTAGAGGGGATTAGTGGGCTAGAGTGGTTTAGAGGTTTAAAGGGGCTTTGACGTGTTTTGAATTGTTCAGGGGGGCTTAGAGGGGCTTAGAATAGTTTAGAGGGGTGTAGATGTGTTTCGTAATATTTAGAGGGATTTAGACGGGTTTCGAAGGGTTTCGAGGAGTTTAGAGGTGATTGGAGAGTGTTACAATGGTTTAGAGGGGGCTTGGAATGGTTTAGAGGGGTTTAGCCTTTTAGAGGGCTTTAGAGAGTTTTGGAGGGGTGTAGAGGTGTTTAGAGATGTTTAGTGAGTTAGAGGGTATTAGAGGGTAGAGGGTTTTCGAGTGTTGCAAAGGGGTTGAGGGCTTTAGTGTGCTTTACATGTGTTTAGAGGGGTTTACGTGGGTTTAGAGCGGTTCAGATGGGTCTAGAGGGCTTAAGAGGGGTTTAGAAGTGGTTGGAGGGGGATAGAGGGGTCTGGAGGAGTTTAGATGGGTTTAGATGGGTTTAGTTGGGTTTAGCGGGTTTAGAGGGGGGTTGATGTGTTTGGAGTGGTTTAGAGGGGTTTAGAGGCGGTTGGAGGGCGGTTAGAAATTTTTAAGCGGTTTAAAAGGGCAGGCGTGTTTTGAGGGGTTCAGATGGGCTTAGAGGGGCTTAGAAGGGTTTAAAGGGGTTTGGAGGGGTTTTGCGGGGTTTCCAATGATTAAGAGGGGTTTAAAGGTGTTCCGGATGGTTTCGAGGGGTTTAACGTGGATTACAGTGTTACAACGATTTAGAGCTTTTTCGATGGGTTTAGAGGGGTTTTCAGGGGTTCAGAGGGCTTTAGATTTATAGAGGGCTTTCGCGGGGTTTAGAGGGGATTAGAGGGGTTTAGTTGGGTTTTGCGCGGTTTAGAGGGGGTTGATGTGTTTGGAGTGGTTTAGAGGGGTTTAGAGGCGGTTGGAGTGCGGTTAGAAGTTTCTAAGCGGTTTAAAAGGGCAGGCGTGTTTTGAGGGGTTCAGATGGGCTTAGAGGGGCTTAGAAGGGTTTAAAGGGGTTTGGAGGGGTTTTGCGGGGTTTCGAATGATTAAGAGGGATTTAAAGGTGTTCCGGATGGTTTCGAGGGGTTTAACGTGGATTACAGAGTGTTAGAAAGATTTAGAGCTTTTTCAATGGGTTTAGAGGGGTTTTCTGGGGTTCAGAGGGCTTTAGATTTATAGAGGGCTTTCGCGGGGTTTAGAGGGGTTTAGAGTGATTTTGATTGGTGTTGGATGATTTTAGATGGGTTTTGAGGGGGTTTAGAGGGATTTCGATGAGTTTAAAGTGGGTTTGAGGGGTTTAGATGGGTTTTGATGGGTTTAGTGGGGTTTGGAGGTTTAGAGGGCTAGATGAGCTAAGAGGGACAGAGGGGTTAGAGTGATTCAGAGGGGCTTAGAGGGTTTTAGAGGGTCTTAGAGGGATTCGACGGGTTTAGGTTTATATGGGTTTAGAGGGGTTTAGAGGTGTTTAGTGGGGCACAGAGGGGCTTAGAGGTTTTGGAGGGGTTTATATAGAGTTAGATGGATTTCGATGGGTTACGCGAGATTTAGAGCTGTATAGAGGTGTTGAGAGTGCGCTGGAGGGGTTAGAGGGAATTAGAGGTGTCCATAGGAATTTAGAGGGGTTTAGAGGGCTTTAGAGGTGTTTATAGTGCATTAGAGGGGTTTAGAGGGGTTTAGAGGGATTTAGAGTGGGTTGGAGGGGTGTAGAGGTGTTTAGAGGGGGTATAGTGGGCTTAGAGGGGTTTAGACGGGTTTTAAGGCGTTTAGAGGGGTTTAGAGGTATTTAGAGATGTTTAGTGGTTTAGAGGGGTTTAGTGGTTGAGAAGTTGATAGGGGTGAGAGGGTTTAAGAGGGGTTTAGAAGTGGGCAGAGGGTGTAAGAGGAAGTTAGAGGGGTTTAGATAGATTCAAAGGGCTTCAGAGGGGTTCAGCGGGGTGTACATTGTGTTGGAGGGGTTTAGAGGGGGCTAGAGGGCGTTAGAGTGGTTTCGAAGGGCTTAGAGTGCGTTAGAGGGAGTTTGAGGGATTTCCAGGTGTTTAGAGGTGTTGAAAGGGATTTATTGTTTTGGAGGGGTTTAGATGGGTTTGGATGTGTTCATAGGGATTTAGTGGGCTTAGAGGGCTTTAGATCTATCTTTTTATTTTATTTTTGTCTAGTTAAATGTAGTTGTTTGTGTTTTTTATATTGTTTTTAACTGTGTATATGGGGGGGGGGGGGCGGGGTAAACTTAAAAAAATCTCTTCCCTGTATGGAGGACCCGACCTTTCTCTGTCGGGTCTCCGTTGTCGTAGGGGCCTAGCACCGTGGAGCCATCGTGGAGCTGGCCGAGTTCGGAGCGTGGAGAGCTGCGGTGACGCGCGGCTGTGACCCGACCCCGGAGATACGGAGGCTCCAGCCGCGGGTCTGGTGGACGGAGACATCGGGACCTCGCGGGTCCCTGGTGGGAGACCGCTTTTCGGGGCTTCCGCATCGGCAACTTCTCCCGCCCGAGTTGCGGGGTTGAAGATGACCTGGAGCGGGGTCTTGCATCGCTCGGCGCAGCGTTGGTGGCCGCGGGACTTGCTGGCGCTACCGGGGGCTCCAACATAAAGACCCGGAGCACGGCCTTGCATCGCCCGGTGCAGCTTTAATGGCCGCGGGACTTATTTACCATCGCCCGACGGGGGCTCTGACTCTGACATCGGGAGGACAATGGGGTGTGCAGGGGAGAGATAAGACTTTGCCTTCCATCACAGCGAGGAGGAGATTCGCAGTGATGGATGTTTGTGTAAATTGTGTTGTGTCTTGGTTCTTTTTACTTGTTTGTATGGCTGCAGAGACCAAATTTCGTTTGAACCTCATTTGAGGTTTGAGGTTCAAATGACAATAAATTATTGTATTGTATTGTATTGTATTGTAGATGTGTTTAGGTGCTTTAGATGGTATTTAAAGCCGTTTGGAGGGGTTAGAGGGTTGTTGAGTGGTTTCGAGGGATTTAGAGGGGGTTTATATATATATATATATATATATATATATAATATATATATATATATATATATATATATATATATATCTTTTAATGTAGGTGGGGAAAGCCCATTGAGGGCTTTGTAGACATAGAGGATCTTGAAATGTATATCTAAATATATATATATATATATATATATATTTAGATATACATTTCAAGATCCTCTATGTCTACAAAGCCCTCAATGGGCTTTCCCCCACCGACATTAAAAGTTTTCTCGCCCACCACTCCACCTCCAGGTCCCTCAGATCGGCAGACTTGGGGTTGCTGAATATCCCGCGGTCTAGTCATAAGCTCAGGGGCGACCGCGCCTTTGCGTTTGTAGCTCCTAGGCTTTGGAACAGCATCTCCCTTCCCATCAGAACTGACCCCCTCCATCGACTCCTTTAAGTCAAGACTAAATACGTATCTATACACCCTAGTCTTTCTTGACTTCCTCTGAGCGAGGGCTATATGTATATATGTAGGTAATTTGTTTGTTTATATTATTCTTATAATAAATGTAAAGCATTTTGGCCAACGAGAGTTGTTTTTTAAATGCGCTATATAAATAAATGTGATGAATGTGTGACTTAGATGTGTTTCGTTTTTTTGGTGGGGTGGTTTGATGTGTTTAGAGTGCGTTAGTGGGGTTTAAAGGGGTTTAGAGGGGTTTTGATGGGTTTAGAGAGGTTTGGAGATTTAGAGGGCTAGATGAGCTTCGAGGGACAGAGGGGTTAGAGGGATTTAGAGGGGCTTAGAGGGTTTAGAGGGGTTTAGAGGGGATTGGAAGGTTTCGAGGGGTTTAGAGAGAGTTAGAGTGATTTCGATGGGTTTAACGGGTTTAGAGCTGTTTAGAGGGATTTAGACTGCTTTGGAGGGGCTTAGAGGTGTTCAGAGGAATTTAGATGAGTAGCGGGCTTTAGTTATTTTTAGCGCTTTAGAGTGGTTTAGAGAGGTTTAGGGGGATTTAGAGTGGTTTGGAGGGGTAGAGGGGTTTAGAGGGGTTTAGAGGTGTTTATAGTGGTTTAACCGTATAACCATATAACGATATAACAATTACCATATAATATAACCATATAACCATAACAGCACGGAAACAGGCCATCTCGGCCCTTCTAGTTCGTTCCGAACACTTATTCTCCCCTAGTCCCATCTACCTGCACTCAGACGATAACCCTCCATTCCTTTCCCGTCCATATCCCTATCCAATTTATTTTTAAATGATAAAATCGAACCTGCCTCCATCACTTCCACTGGAGGCTCACTCCACACAGATACCACTCTCAAAGTAAAGTTGTTCCCCGTCATGTTACCCCTAATCTTCTGTCCCTTAATTCTCAAATCATGTCCTCTTGTTTGGATCTTCTCTACTCTCAATGGAAAAAGCTTATCCAATTTAATTCTGTTTATCCCTCTCATCCTTTTAAAGACCTCTATCAAGTCCCCCTTAACCTTCTGCGCCCCAATGAATAAACTAACTTGTTCAACCTTTCTCTGTACCTTAGTTTCTGAAACCCAGGCAAAATTCTAGTAAATCTCCTCTGTACTGTCTCTATTTTGCTGACATCTTTCCTATAATTTGGCGACCAAAATTGTACACCATACTCCAGAATTGGCCTCACCAATACCTTGTACAAGTTTAACATTACATCCCAACTTCTATACTCAATGATCTGATTTATAAAGGCCAGCACACCAAAAGCTTTCTTTACCACCCAATCTACATGAGATTCCACCTTCAGGGAACTATGCACAGTTATTCCTAGATCCCTCTGTTCAACTGCATTCCTCAATTCGCTACCATTTACCATGTACGTCCTATTTTGATTTGTCCTGCCAAGATGTCGCACCTCACACTTATCAGCATTAAACTCCATCTGCCATCTTTCAGCCCACTCTTCCAAATGGCCTAAATCTCTCTGCAGACTTTGAAAATCTACTTCATTTTCCACAACACCACCTTTCTTAGTATCATCTGCCTACTTACTAATCCAATTTACCAAACCATCAACCAGATCATTGGTGTATATGACAAACAACAGTGGACCCAACACAGATCCATGAGGCACCCCACTAGTCACCGGCGTCCAACCTAACAAACAGCCATCCACCATTACTCTCTGGCATCTCCCATTCAGCCACTGTTGAATCCATCTTGCTATTCCACCATTAATACCCAACAATTGAACCTTCTTAACCAACCTTCCATGTGGAACCTTGTCAAAGGCCATACTGGTCCATATAGACAACATCCACCGCTTTACCCTCATCAATTTCCCTAGTACCCTCTTCAAAAATTCAAGAAGATTAGTCAAACATGACCTTCCAGGCACAAATCCATGTTGACTGTTTCTAATCAGACCCTGTTTATCCATATGCTTATATATATTATCTCTAATTATCCTTTCCATTAATTTGCCCCCACTGATGTCAAACTAACAGGTCTATAATTGTCAAGTTTACTCTTAGAACCCCTTTTAAACAATGGAACAACATGCGCAGTACGCCAATCCTCCGGCACCATTCTCGTTTCTAATGGCATTTGAAATATTTATGTCATAGCCCCTGCTATTTCTACACTAACTTCCCTCAATATCCTGGGGAATATCCTGTCAGGACCTGGAGACTTATCCACTTTTATATCTTTCATAAGTGTCTGTACTTCCGCTTATTTGAATCTAATAGTTTCCATAGCTACTCTACTTGTTTCCCTTACCTCACATAACTCAATATCATTCTCCTTGGTGAATACCGAAGAAAATAAATTGTTCAATATCTCCCCCATCTCTTTTGGCTTTTCAGATAGCTGTCCACTCTGACTCTCTAAAGATTTATGTTTAGGGTGTTTTAGAAGGATAGAGAGCTTTAGAATGGTTTTGAGGGGTTTAGAGGGGGGTTGAGGGGGTTCGGGTGCTTTAGAAGGGTTTAGAGGGGGTTAGATAGATACATAGATACATAGAAAATAGGTGCAGGAGTAGGCCATTCGGCCCTTCGTGCCTGCACCGCCATTCAATATGATCATGGCTGATCATCCAACTCAGTATCCCGCACCTGCCTTCTCTCCATACCCCATGATCCCTTTAGCCACAAGGGCCACATCTAACTCCCTCTTAATTATTGCCAATGAACTGGCCTCAACTACCCTCTGTGGCAGAGAGTTCCAGAGATTCACCACTCTCTGTGTGAAAACGTTTTTGCTCATCTCCGTCTTAAAGGATTTCCCCCTTATCCTTAAGCTGTGACCCCTTGTCCTGGACTTCCCCAACATCGGGAACAATCTTCCTGCATCTAGCCTGTCCAACCCCATAAGAATTTTGTAAGTTTCTATAAGATCCCTTCTCAATCTCCTAAATTCTAGCGTGTATAAGCCAAGTCTATCCAGTCTTTCTTCATATGAAAGTCCTGACATCCCAGGAATCAGTCTGGTGAACCTTCTCTGCACCCCCCCATGGCTATAATGTCCTTCCTCAGATTTGGAGACTAAAACTGTACGCAATACTCCAGATGTGGTCTCACCAAGACCCTGTACAACTGCAGTAGAACCTCCCTGCTCCTATACTCAAATCGTTTTGCTATGAAAGCTAACATACCATTCGCTTTCTACACTGCCTGCTGCACCTGCATGCCTACTTTCAATGACTGGTGTACCATGACACCCAGGTCTCGCTGCATCTCCCCTTTTCCTAATAGGCTACCATTTAGATAATGGTCTGCTTTCCTGTTTTTGCCACCAAAGTGGATAACCTCACATTTATCCACATTATACGGCATCTGCCAAACATTTGCCCACTCACCCAGCCTATCCAAGTCACCTTGCAGTCTCCTAGCATCCTCCTCACAGCTAACACTGCCCCCCAGCTTAGTGTCATCCGCAAACTTGGAGATGTTGCCTTCAATTGTCTCATCCAGGTCATTAATATATATTGTAAATAGCTGGGGTCCCAGCACTTTCGGTAACCCACTAGTCACTGCCTGCCATTATGAAAAGGACCCGTTTACTCCTACTGTTTGCTTCCTGTTTGCCAGCCAGTTCTCTATCCACATCAATACTGACCCCCCAATACCGTGTGATTTAAGTTTGTATACTAATCTCTTATGTGGGACCTTGTCGAATGCCTTCTGAAAGTCCAGATACAACACATCCACTGGTTGTCCCCTATCCACTCTACTAGTAACATCCTCGAAAAATTCTATAAGATTCGTCAGACATGATTTACCTTTCGTAAATCCATGCTGACTTTGTCCAATGATTTCACCACTTTCCAAATGTGCTGCTATCCCATCTTTACTAACTGAATCTAGCAGTTTCCCCACTACCGATGTTATACTAACTGGTCTGTAATTCCCCGTTTTCTCTCTCCCTCCCTTCTTAAAAACTGGGGTTACGTTTGCTACCCTCCAATCCTCAGGAACTACTCCAGAATCTAAAGAGTTTTGAAAAATTATCACTAATGCATCCACTATTTCTGGAGCTACTTCCTTACGTACTCTGGGATGCAGCCTATCTGGCCCTGGTGATCTATCGGCCTTTAATCCATTCAATTTACCCAACACCACTTCCCGACTAACCTGGATTTCACTCAGTTCCTCCATCTCCTTTGACCCGCGGCTCCCTGCTATTTCCGGCAGATTATTTATGTCTTCCTTAGTGAAGACAGAACCAAAGTAGTTATTCAATTGGTCCGCCATATCCTTGTTCCCCATGATCAATTCACCTGTTTCTGACTGCAAGGGACCTACATTTGTTTTAACTAATCTCTTTCTCTTCACATATCTATAACAATTTTGCAGTCAGTTATTATGTTCCCTGCCAGTTTTCTTTCACAATCTATTTTCCCTTTCCTAATTAAGCCCTTTGTCCTCCTCTACTTGTCTCTGAATTTCTCCCAGTCCTCTGCTATGCTGCTTTTTCTGGCTAATTTGTACGCATCATCTTTTGCTTTGATACTATCCCTCCATGAGGCGGTTAGATGGATTTAAAGACGTTTAAAGGGGATTAGAGGGCATGAATGTGGTTTAAATGTGTTCAGAAGACTTTAGAGAGGTTTAGAGCGTTTAAGGGGGTTTGAAGGGGTTTAGTGGGCGTTGGATGGATTTATAGGGGGCTAGATGGGGTTAGAGTTACTTTGAGGGGTTTTCACAGGGGTTGACAGTGGTTTAGAGAGTTTTAAAGAGGCTTAGACGTGTTTAGAATGGTTCAGAGGGGCTTAGAGGCGTTTAGAATGTTTTAGAGGGGTTTAGATGGGTTTCGAATGATTTAGAGGGATTTCGAGGATTCGACGGATTTCGAGGAGTTTAGAGGGGATTGGATGTGTTACAATGGTTTAGAAGCGTTTAGAATGGTTTAGAGGGTTTTAGACTGGTTTAGAGGGCTTTAGAGATGTTTGGAGGAGTGTGGTGTTTAGAGGTGTTTAATAAGTTAGAGGGTATTAGAGGGGTTTCGAGGGTTTTCGAGTGTTTTAAAGGGGTTAAGGGGCTTTAGAGTGGTTTACATGTGTTTGGAGGGCTTTATATGGGTTTATAGTGCTTTAGAGGGGTTTAGAGGGGTTTAGGGGGATTTAGAGTGGTTTGGAGGGGTGTAGAGGGGTTTAGAGGGACTATAGAGGGCTTAGACGGGTTTAAAGGGGATTAAAGGAATTTAGAGGGGTTTCGAGGGGTTTAGAGGGGTTTAGTGGGGCTCAGAGGGGCTTGGAGATTTAGGAGGCGTTTAGAGAGAGTTAGAGGGATTTCGATGGGTTTCAAGAGGTTTAGAGCGGTTTAGAGATGTTAGAGGGATTTAGAAATTATTATAGTGCTTTAGAGGTGTTTAGAGGGATTTAGAGGGGTCTGGAGTGGTTTAGAGGGGTTTAGAGGGGTTAGGTTGAGAAGTTGATAGAGGGGTGAGAGGGCTTAAGGGGGGATTAGAAGTGCGTAGAGGGGTTTCGAGGGGGTTAGAGTGGTTTAGACAGGTTTAGAGGGGTTTAGCGGGGTGTAGATGATTTTGGGGGGTTTAGAGGTGGCTAGAAGGGGTTAGTGGTTTGGAGAGGCTTAGAGTGGGTTAGAGGGAGTTAGAGGGATTTCCAGGTGTTTAGATGTGTTTATTGGGATTCAGTATTTTGGAGAGGTTTAGAGCGGGTTAGAGGTGTTTAGAGGGATTTAGTGTGGGCTTAGAGGGCTTTAGATGTGTTCAGGTGGCTTTAGATGGGGTTTAGAGGGGGTATGGATGGGTGTAGATTGATTAGAGAGGTATAGTGGGGATAGAGGGATGCAGAGAGGTTTTCGTGGGATTTAGAGGCGTTTAGAGGGGTTTCGATGGGTTTGGAGTGGTATAGATGGTTTTAGAAGGGTTTAGAGTGGTTTCAGAGGGGTTTTGAATGGATAGAGGGGTTTAGACGTGTTTGAAGGGATTTACGCGGTTTTAGTGGTTTATAGAGGTTTAGAGTGGTTTCGATGGGTTCTGAGTGGCTTAGATGTGTAGAGGGGTTAGAGAGGTTTACTGAGTTTTAGAGGGATTTGGAGAGGTTTAGAGGGATTTGGAGGTGTTTAGAGGGTTTAGAAGAGTGTAAATAGGGTTAGAGGGCTTTAGAGCGGTTTAAAGGTGTTTAGCGGGCTTTAGAGCGGTTAAGATGGGTTTAGAGGGGTTAGGATGTTGTTTCGTAGTGGGTAGAGGGTGTTACAGTTGGTTGGAGAGGTTTAGACAGGCTTAGAAGGGTTTAGAGCGGTTTAGAGGGTGTTGGAGGGGTTTAGAAGGGGATATAAGAGGTTAGAGTGGTTTAGAGGGGTTTATACTTGGTTAGAGGGGTTTCAAGGGACTTAGAGAGCTTTAAAGGGGCTTAGACCTGTTTACAGGGTTCAGAGGTGTTTGGGGGGACTTAGAATTGTTTAGAGGTGTTTAGAGGACTTTCGGATGATTTAGATGGGTTTCGAAGGTGTTGACATTGGTTTAGAGGGGTTCAGAGGGCTTTATAATTGCTTAGAGGGCTTTAGATGGGTTTAGATTGGTTTAGAGTGCTTTAGATTAGTTTCGAGGGGTATAGAGGTGTTTAGAGAGGTATAGTGATGTTAGAGGGTTTTAAATGGGGTTCGGGGGGTTTAGAGGGGTTTCGATGGGTTTAGAGTGGGTTAGAGGTGTTTAGTTGGTGTTTAGAGGGGTTTTAATGGGTTTCGAGGGGTTTGGAGATTTAGAGGACTAGATGGGCATAGAGGAACTTAGAAGGGTTAGAGGGATTTAGAGGTGCTTAGAGGGTTTAGTGGGGTTTAGGGGGGTTTAGACTGCTTTGGAGGAGTTTAGAGGTCTTCAGAGGAATTTTACTTCGGAGTCACGTGAGTCATTCCGTGAAGAAGCCCCGCCAGGGCGCATGCGCGTCATTACATCAGACGCATGGCGCAACGACGGGCTGGCAGGGCGCAACTCCATCAGCTGTAAGTTAAAAACCCGCAGGTAAGTTTTTAAAAACTCACTGTGGTCGTCTTTTGCGGTCTGTAAGTTTGGTTTACAGGAGCTAGCAGGACTATGGAGAAGCCGGTGAAAGGAAGGCTGAGGCGCGCCGCCGGGAAAACAGCTGGAGAAGACCGCGGGAGTGCGGACAGCGGGCCGGCCCCCATTTCACCTTCTGAGCCGCTGGCAGTCCGGCGAGTGGCAACTATTCAGGTGCCGATTGACAGCAGCATGGCTAATCCTGTGGGAAGAAAAGCCACCAAAGAATCAGTAAGGCCCGTGGACTCTGATGAGTCGGGCCTGGAGGATTCTCCTCCCACTATCAGCGACGTCTGTGGACGTCTAGCAAAGATGGAGCACCTGATGGAGAGGATACTCCATCATGACATGTTCCTGGAGGAACTTTATATCCGTGGGTCACCCTATGGGCCCGTGGCAGCAGCCTCTACTGGAGGGCTGTATAGGGAAGATCTGCTCCGTGAAGAGGAGCCTTATATCCGCGGGTCTTCTTGGGGGCCCATGGCAGCAGCACCTTTAGAAGGGCTGCATAATGTCTCCCTCATGGAGGAGGTGAGCTTACCGGGGCAGTTTTGTTCTGACCCTGAGGTTGGAGGTATTGCGGAGCAGCATAGCCCAAGGCATGAGAGCCAAGAGCCATGGGTGCCGGACATGCCATCTAAATTCGCCATACCAACAGGAACTGGTGAGCCGTTGGACGAAGACCTGGCCAGAACCATGAATTATATGCCTTCCCATCAGTTACAGGATTTAACGATGGAGGAAACAACGAACAAATATGAGACACCTACCAACTGTGCCCCAATAAAAGTGCCTACTGTTCACTATGCAATTTGGGGGCACATGGGTGCAAGCATCAGAGCCCAGGAGTTAAGGATCCAAAAGATCTTAAAGCTGCTTGGGTCAGGCATTACTGCATTTGCAAGATCAGTCGATGGGGCGGCCCTGTCTGATATTCAGCAGGATACTTTGGCACTTATGTGCAATGCACTTTTCGAATTAAATTGTCTTCGGAAAAGTGCAATAAGACCATCTCTCAACCCAAAGTTTGCAGCTTTGTGTTAAAACAACCAATGTGCAGCCGCCGAACCTGTTGTTCGGTGAGGATCTGTCAAAACAGGTCAGAGAACTGGATGACGAGGCGAAGACGGTCGGTCTCATTAAAGCACAATCGACCGGTAAAATACCGTTTCGCCGATTGCACCCCTATAGACGGTTCACTGAGGCTGGTTCGGGTCAAGGACAAAGCCGGGCTCTGACATCTGTGCGCAATTGGCGTACCCCAACACTTATTCCCCCCAGAGCTCGGAGGCAAACGTATCCACCAGCGATTATGGAGGTAGGTGGATCTGGTTCGGTTTAGGACATGTCATATATGGAGCAGTCACAAGTTGGTGGTAGATTGCAGTTGTTCTTCATTGAATGGTGCTGCATAACATCAGATCCGTTTATACTGGAGATCTTCAGGTGTTCCGAATTGAGTTCATTTTTAAATTGCGTCCACCCACACAACATACACCGAGTCGGACATTGGTGTTTTCATAATCAGAATCTTTACAGGTAAACGCTGAAATTAAAACCTTACTTAAAAAATGGGTAATTGAGAAGTCGGTTCATCAATCTCATCAATTTGTGTCTAATATTTTTCATAGACAAAAGAAGGATGGTGGGTGTCGAATCATTCTTGATCTAACTCGACTTAATTCCTATGTCCAGTATAAACATTTCAAAATGGAAACTTTTGTTACTGCTAAACAATTGGTTTCCAAAGGATGTTATATGGCAAGTATAGATCTGAAAGATGCGTATTATTCAGTGCCGATTCATTACGATCACCGGAGATATTTGAAATTTAGCTGGATGAGACAATTTTGGCAGTTTAAAGCATTGCCTAATGGGTTAACCTCAGCTCCTAGACTAATTACACAGTTGTTGAAACCGGTGTTGGGTTTACTCTGGGCTCAGAGTCATATTGTGATGGCCCATTTAGATGATGTTCTAATCATAGGCAAGACTCAGGAATCAGCTGAATTGTCTGTGTCAGTCACTAAACATATGTTTCAGAAGTTGGGGTTTCTCATCCCTCCAGCTAAATCAAAATTGATACCATCTATAATCATTGATTATTTGGGGTTCACCATTGATTCAACTCACATGTTAGTGTCTCTGCCTAGAAGCAAGAGATTAGAATTAATGGAAGCTTGTACCAATCTTGTTGACGAGCAGCAGTCCTCCATTCGACGAGTGGCTAGTGTAATTGGCAAATTAGTGCCTGCTTTCCCTGGAGTACAATTTGGGCCTTTACATTATCAAAATTTGCAACGTGCTAATGAACAGGCACTCAAAACAGATGCAGGTCATTTCGATAGACTCATGCGGTTGCCAGTTGAAGCCATTATTGAGTTACAGTGGTGGATAACGAATGTTTCACGTTGCTCTATTAAAATTCTGGCTAATCAACCTTCAGTTGTTTTAAAAACTGATGTGAGTGCCTTCGGATGGGGAGCCACTGCTACCAATTCTAGCTGCGGCGGCAGATGGAATGTGCATGAGGCACTAAAACCCTCTAATCCCCTATACCCCTCTACCCATGTAAACCTCTCTAAAAACCTCTAACCTCCTCTAAACCCCCTCTAAACCACTCTAAACCTCTCGAGATACCTGTAAACACAGGTAAAAACCTACAAACCCCTCTAAGTCCCTCTAAAACCACCTAAAAAAAAACTAAACGCCTCTAGACCCATTAACAAAACTCTAAACCCCTCTAAACCCATGTTAATCCCTCTAAACCCATGTAGATCCCTCTAAACCCCTCGAAAACCCTATAACCCTCTCCAAACCCATCTAAACCCACTCCAAACCCCGCCTGCTCTAAACCTCTCCAGACCGCTCCAAACCTCTCCGAACCACTCCAAACCCTTCCAAACCCCACTAAACCGCTCTAAACCCCATAGAAAGCACTCTAAATCCCCTAGAACCCCCTGTAAAGCTCATGTAAAGCCCTCTAAACCACTGTGAACCATTCTAAACGCCTCTGAACCCCCTATAAATCCCGCTAAACACCTCTAACCTCCTGTAAACTCCTCTAAACATTTATAAACCACTATAAAGCCATGTAAACCCCTCTAAAACCCATGTAAACCCCCCTGTAAACACCACGTAAACCCCTTAAGCCCCTGTAAGCCCCATGTACACCACCCTAAACCCATCTAAACCCATGTAAACCTCTCCAAAACCCTCTACACCCCTGTAAACCCCTCTAAACCTCTCTACACCTTTTAAACACCTGTAATGCCCTGTAAACCCCTCCAAACCCCGCTGAACCGATCTAAAACCCACCAAACACCTCTAAACTCCTGTAAATCCTTCTAAATCCCTGTAAACCCCTGTACACCCCCTGTAAACCCCTCTAAACCCTCCTAATCCCCTCTAAAACCCTGTAAACCCCCCTGTAAACCCCTCCAAACTCCTGTAACCCCCCACTAAATCCCTCTAATCCCCTCCAAACCCCTCCAAACCGCTCTAACCCCCTCCAAACCCATCTAAACCCCTGCCAACCCCTTGTAACCCCCATAAACCGCTGTAAACCCCATGTAATCCACCTAAACCCCTGTAAACCCCTCTAATCCCCTGAAAACCTCTCTAAAACCCTCTAAACCCCTCCCCTGTAATCCCGTCTAAACTATCTAAACTCTCTAAACACCTACAAACACATGTAACCCCCTCTAAACCTATCTAAGCCCCTCTAAACCCCGTATAAAGCCCTCTAAACCGCTCTAAACCCATGTAAACCCCAGGAAACATCATGTAAATCCCTCTAAACCCTTGCAAACCACTCTAAACCCCTCTAAACCCCTGTAAACCTCCTCTAAACCTATCTACACCTGCAAATACCTGTAAATCCCTGTAAACATATCTAAACCCAACTAAAACCCTCTAACCCCCTCTAAACCCCTGTAAGTCCTTTTAAAAAACCCCTGTAAACCCCGTAAACCCATCGAAACCCCCGTAAACCCCTGTAAACCCACGTAAACCACTCTAAACACCTCTAAACCACTGTAAACAACTCTAAACCCATATAAAACCCTCTAAACCACTTAACCAATGTAAACCCATCTAAACCACTGTAAACGCCCCCTAAACACCTTTAAACACATCTGAACCAGTCTAAACCCCATGTAAACCTCTCTAAACCTCTCTAATCCCGTGTAACCCCATCTAAATCACTCTAGACCCCCCCAGAAACCCCTGTAAACCGCTGTAAACGCATCTAAACCACTCTATACCCCTGAACATCCCTCAAACCTCTGCAAACGCCTGTAAACCCCTGCAAAACCCTCTAAACCCCTCTAACCCCTGTAAACACATCTAAACCACTCTAAACCCCCTCTAAACCACTCTAAACCCCTCTGTTGCCCCGGGAACCCATTTAAACCCCCCTAAACAGCTGAGAACAGATCTAAACACCTCTAAACTCCATGCAAATTCCTCCAAACCCGCCCAATCCCCTCTAAATCCCATACAGACCCCTCTAAATCCTTCTAAACCCCTCTATACCCATGTAAACACCCTGTAAGCACCTCTAAACCCCTGAACACTCCGCTAAACCTCTGTAAACGCCTGTAAACACCTGTACACCCCTCTAATCCCCTCTAAACATCTAAAATGCCCTCTAAACACTACTAACCCCATCTGAACTCCTGTAAACCCCATGTAAACCCACTCTAAACCACTAAAGCCCTCCAAACCGATGTAAAGCTATCTAAAATACTCTAATCCCCGCTAAACCCCATGTAAACAACTCGCATCCTCTTTAAACACATGTAAACGCCCTGTAACCCCTGTAAAACCCTCTAAATCCATCTAAACACCTGTAAACGATTGTAAACTACCCGAAACCCCTGTAAACCCGTCTAAACCCCACATGCAAACCCCCCTAATACCCTTTAAACCCCTCTAAACCCATGTAAACATGTCGAAAACCCTCTAAACCCCAGTAACCCCTCTGAACGTCTATCCACATGTAAACACCTTTACACCCCCTATAAACCCATCCAAACCCCGCTAAACCCATCTAATCCCTCTATACCGCTCGAAACCCCTGTAAATCATTCTAGCACATGTGAACCCTCTGTAAATCCATGTAAACCCATGTAAACCTCCCTAAACATCTCTGAACCCCTGTAAACAACTCTAAATCCCTCTAAACCCATCGAAACACCTGTAAATCCCATGTAAACGCATCTAAACCGCTCTAAACACCTCTAACCACCTGTTAACACCTCTAAACCCCCTGTAAACCACTCTAAATCGCTCTAAACGCTCTTAACCACTTTAAACCCCCCCTCTAAAGCCCTGTAAACCCATCTAAACCCCTCTAAACTCTTCTAACTCCCATCTAAACCCCCCTGTAAACCCACCTAATCCACCTTTACACACCTCTAAACCCCTCTGAAGACATGTGTACCCCACTTAAACGCATCTCAACCCCTCATAACCCATCGAAACACTGTAAACCCATATAAACGCTTGTAAACCACTCTAACCTCGGTAAGCCCTCCAAACCCCCCTACACTTCTCCAGACCTCTGTAAACCCCTCTAGACACTTCTAAACTCCTCCAGGAACCTGTAAACCACTGTAAACAACTCTAAACCTCTTTAAATCTTTCTAAACACATGTGAACTAATGTAAACCCCTATAAACCCCTCTAAACCCCATGTAAACACCTGTAACCGATATAAACCTCTCTAAACTTCTCTAAACCCCTTAAACCGCATTTAAACGCATCTATACCCCTCTTAACCCATCGAAACACCTCTAAACCCATCTAAACACCCTGTAAACCCCTCCATCCCCCTGTAAACCCTGCAACCTCCTGTAAACTCATATAAACACCACTAAACCCCGTAAACCCCTCTAAACCACTCTAAACCCCTCTAAACCACTCTAAACCCCTCTGTTGCCCCATTTAACCCCATTTTAACCCTCTAAACAGCTGAGAACAGATCTAAACACCTCTAAACCCCATGCAAACTCCTCCAAACTCGCCCAATCCCCTCTAAACGCCCTACGGACGCCTCTAAATTCTTCTAAATCCCTCTATACCCATGTAAACACACTGTAAGCACATCTAAACCCCTGAAAACTCCCCTAAACCTCTGTAAACGCCTGTAAACCCCTGTACACCCATCTAATCCCCTCTAAACATCTAAAATGCTCTCTAAACACTACTAACCCATCTGAACACCTGTAAACCCCATATAAACCACTCTAAAGCACTAAAGCCCTCCAAACCCATATAAATCTATCTAAAACACTCTAAACCCCGCTAAACCCCATGTAAACAACTCGAATCCTCTCTAAAACACATTAAAAAAACTGTAAACCCTGTAAAAAAACACTCTAAACCATCTAAACACCTGTAAACGATTGTAAACTCCTCTAAACCACTGTAAACCCGTCTAAACCCCCCATATAAACCCCGGTAACACTCTTTAAACCGCTCTAATCCCATGTAATCCCGTCTGAACCTCTATGCACCTGTAAACACCTGTACACCGCTATAAACCCATCTAAACCCCGCTAAACCCATCTAAAACCCTGGTTACCGCTCGAAACCCCTGTAAATCCTTCTAAACACATGTGAACTCCTGTAAACCCCGCTACACTCGTCTAAACCCCTGTAAATCCATGTAAACCCCATGTAACCCTCTCTAAACATCTCTAAACGCCTGTAAACAACTGCAAATCCCTCTAAACCCATCGAAACACCTGTAACTCCCATGTAAACGCATCTAAACCGCTCTAAACACGTCTAACCACCTGTTAACACCTCTAACCCCCTGTAAACCACTAAATCTCTCTAAACGCTCTTAACCACTTTAAACCTCTCTAAAGCCCTGTAAACCCATCTAAACCCCTCTAAACTATTCTAAATCCCTCTAAACCCCTGCAAACCTACTTAAACCCCCTTTACACCCCTTTAAACCGCTCTGAAGCCACGTGAACCCCATTTAAACGCATCTAAACCCCTGATAACCCATCGAAACACCGGTAAACCCACCTAAACCTCTGTAAACCCTTCCAACCCCGCTGTAAACCCCTCTAATCCCCTGAAAACCCATATAAACACCGCAAAACGCCGTAAACCCCTCTAAACCACTCTAAACCCACCTGAAGCACTGTAAACCCATGTAAACCCCTCAAAACACATCGAAAACCATCTAAACCACTGTAAATCCCCTCCGAACACCTCTAAACCTCTGTAACCCCTCTAAACCCATGTAAACACCGCTAAAACCCTCAAATGGCCTTTGAGCTCCTGTAATCAGTATATTGATTCATGTGTGTATATATTTATAGAATGGTATATGGACACACTGATCTGTTTTCTAGTCAATGCCTACTATGTTCTATTGAGCTGAAGCAAAGCAAGAATGTCATTGTCCTATCAGGGACACATGACAACAAAGTAACTTGAACTTGAACTTGAACTCGAAACCGCTCGAGACCCTACTAAACACCTGTAATCCCTTGTCAACCACGGTAAACCCCTCTAAATTTCTCTAAACCACCCTAACTCATCTAAAACCCTCTAAACCCCTCTACACCAATGTAAACCCCTGCAATCCTCTCTATACCTCTTTAAAGCCCTGTAAACCTCTCTACCCTAAAAAACCCTCTAAATCCCAGTAAACCCCTGTAAACCTCTGTAAACCCCTCTAAATCCCTCTAAACCTCTCCAACCCCCTCGAAACCCTTCGAAACCCCAACACCCTCCAAACCCTTCTTAAACCGTCCAAACACCTCTACCCCCTCTAAACCCCTCTAAACCACTCCAGACCCCTCCAAACCGCTCTAAACCTCTCCAGACCCCACGAAAACCCTCCAAACCCATCTAAACCCCCCTGTAAACCCCATGTAAACCCCTGTAACCCCATCTAAACCCCCTCTAAACCCATATAAACCCCCCTAAACCCCTTTAAACCCTGTAAACTAATCTAAAACACTATAAAGCCCTATAAAGCCCTCTAAACACATCTAAACCCTGTTTAAACCTCAGGTAAACCCCTCTAAACCCCGGTAAACAATGTAAAGCCCCTTAAACCTCTCTAAACCCTCCTAAACTCCTCTAAACCCCTCTAAACGTAATCCTATCTAAACATCTGTAAACACATGTACACCCCTGGAAACCACTCTAAATCCCTCTAACCCATCTAAACCCACCACAACCATCTAAACCCCTGTAATTCCCTCTAAATCACTCCAAACTCTTCTAAACCCCTGCTAATCCCTCTCAACCCCTGAAAATCCCTATATCCCCCTCTAAACCCATCTAAACACATGTAAACCCCCTGTAAACCCAATTAAACCCCCTCTAAACCCTCTCAACCACTCTAAACCCGAAGCCCTGTAAACCCCTCAATACACATCTAAACACATCTAAACCCCGGAAAACCCCATCGAACCCCTCTAAACCCCTCCAGACCCCTCTAAATCCTTCTAAACTATTCTAAACACCTCTAACCTGTAAACCACTGCAAACACCTCTAAACCCCTGTAAACACATGTAAACCTCTGTAATCCCCTGTAAACCTCTCAAAATCTCTCTAAACCCCTGTAAACCAATCTAAATCTCTCTGAACAACTGTAAACCCATGTAAACCCCTGTAAACCCCCGCATACCCCTCCAAATCCCTCTAAACTCTTCTAAACACTTCTAACCCCTCTAAACCCCTCTATACCCAATTAAACACACTGTAAAACCCCTAAACCTGTAAACTCCTGGAAATCCCTATAAAACTCTCTAAAACCCTCTGAACCCCTGTACACCCTTCTAAACCTCTCTACACCTGTAAACACCTGTAAACCCCTTTAAACACCTCTAAACCCCGCTAAACCCTGTAAATCCCACTAACCCCCTGGAAACAACTCTAAATCCCACTAAACTCCTCTAAACATATGTAAACCCCCTGCAAACGCATCTAAACCCCCTCTAAACACCTCTATCCACATGTTAACGCCTCTAACCCCCTGTGAACCACTGTAAACCCCTCCAAACCACTCTAATCCCCTCTAAACCCCTACAAACCCATACAAACCGCTCTAAACCTATCCAGTCCCCTGCAATCCCTCTCCAGTCCCCTCGAAACCTCTCGAAATCCCATCCAAACCCCTCTAATACCCTCTAAACCCCTATAAAGCGCTCTAAACCCATCTAAACATCCTGAAAACCACATGTAAACACGCCTAACGCCCTCTAAACCAGCTTAAACCCCTCTAAACCCATGTAAACCTCTGTAAACCTCTCTAAAACCCTCTAACACCCTCCAAACCTTTCCAAACACCTGCAAGCACCTGCAAAACCCTTTAAGCTCTCTAAACCTATCTAAAACCCTCTAAACCCCTCTATACCCCTGTAAAACCCTCTAAACCCCCTGTAAACCACTGTAAACACCTGTAAACCCATCTAACCTCTAATCCCCTGCAAATGCCTGTAAACCCCTCTAAGCCCCAGTAAACGCCTGTAAACCCACTGTGAACCCCTCTAGACCCATGTAAACCCCCTATGAAGCCCTCTAAACCATCTAACCCCCATGTAAACCACATGTAAATCTCTCTAAACCCCTGTAAACCTCTCAATACCCCTATAAACGCCTGTAAAGCCATCTAAACCCCTCTAAACCCACGTAACCCTCTGTAAACCACATGTAAACACCTCTAAACACCTGTAACCCCCTGTAAACCTCTCTAAACACCTGTAAACCCCTGTAAAGTCCTGTAACCCCTCTAAAGCCCTCTAAAACACTCTACACCCCTCTAAACCCATGTAATCCCCTCTAAACCCATTTAAACTCCAAACCACTGTAAACCCCTGTAAACCCCTGTAAACTCCTGTAAACCGCTCTAAACAACTCTAAACCCATCTAAAGCCCCGCAAACGAATGTAAACCTCAAAATCCACCAAAATCCGTCTAAACCCTGTAAAACCATGTAGACCCCCCGTAAATTCCTCTGAACTCATCTAAACCTCTCTAAACCCCGCGGAACCCCTCCAGACCCTTCTAAACCCACTCTAAACCCCTCTAAACTCCTATAGTCCCCTCTAAACCACTGCAAACTCCTCCATACCCCTCTAAAACCTACTAAACCGCTCCAATCCTTTCCAAACACCTCTAAACCCCACCAAACACCTCCAAACCCATTATAAACCCCCTGTAAACCGCTCTAAACCCAAACCCCTCCAATCCCCTCTAAACCACTCTAAACCACTCCAAACACCTCCAAACACCTCCATACCCCTCTAAACCAGTCTAAACACATTTTAACACATCCAAACCCCTCCAACCCCCTCTAAATCACTCGAAACCCCCTATAAACCTCTCGAAACCCCAGGAAACCCCTCGTAATACCTCTAACCTTCTCGAAACACCTCTAAACCCCACGCAACCTCGCGAAACCCCTTTAAACCTCTCTAAACACCTCCAAACCACGAATAACCATTCTAAGCCGCTGTAAACCACTGAAAACCCCTCTAAACACCTCTAAACCCATCTAAACAGCTGCAACCGCCTCTAAACCCACCTAAATCCCTCTAAACCCTCCGAAAACTCTCTAAACACCTCTAAACACCTCTAAACCCTCTAAACCCCTCTAATTTGCTCTAAACCCATCTAAACCCCTCTAATCCCATCAAATGCCCAGACGTAAGAACAGCTTCGCACAGGAAGGAGCTGCAGATGCTGCTTTCAACCGAAGATAGACAACAAAGCTGGAGTAACCCAGCGTGACAGACAGCATCTGTGGAGAAAAGGGTCTCGAAAAGGAACTGTGCGAATCCGCACTGACCAGCAATCCCCACATATTATCGATGTCCAGCACACACTGGGGACAACTTACATTGAAACCTGAAGCCCGCGCGTCCTTGGAGTTTGGGAGGAAACTGAAGATGTCGGAGAAACTCCACGCGGTCAGGGGGAGAACGTACAAATTCCGTACAGACGGCACCCTTCGTCGGGAGTGAACCCGCGTCTCTGGCGCTGTAAGGCAGCAACTCTACCGTTGTGCCAACTTGTTGGATAGCTTGAGCTCAGAAACGCAGGTATAACATATGAGGTCACAAACATCTGGAATAACAGCGGGGCAGGCAGCATCTCTGGGGAAAATGCACGCGGTCACGGGGAGAACGTACAGACCGTCAGACGGCGGCCGTGGTCGGAATCGAACCCGAGTCTCTGAACCTGTGAGGCAGCAACTCTATCGCTGCGCCACTGTTTACTGGTGCCCTCCCATAATTTCCCATTTACTGGTGCCATCCCCTAAATCCCCATTTAATGGTGTCCGCCCCAAATTCATCATTTTATGTTGCGCTCCCCTAAATCCCCATTTATTAGTGCCCTCCCCTAATTCCCCATTTACTGAGACTCGCTCTTTTCGCACCAGGCTCGCAGCTTGTGCGCCCGGCTCGTAGTGTGCGGACGAGGTTCGCAGCTTTAGTACCAGGCTCGCACTTTTCGCACCAGCTTGCACTTTTCGGACCAGGCTGGCAATTTTCGCAGACTGTTCGTACTTTTCGCACCAGTCTCGCAATCTTCGCACAAGGCTCGCAGTTTTCGCACCTGGCTTTTCGCAGCAGCCTCCCACTTTAGCAGCAGGCTCGCACTGTTCGCACCAGGCTCGCACTTTTTGCGGCAGTGTCACAGTTTTCGCACCAGGATCGCACTGTTTACCAAGGGTTGTGTTTACCAGGGGTAGTGTTTACCAGGGGAAGTGTTTGCCAAGGGACGTGTTTAACAAAAGTCGTGTTCCCAAAGAGTCGTGTTTCTCAAAGGTCGTGTTTGCCAATGTTCATGTTTACCAAGCGTTGTGTTTGCTAAAGGTCGTGTTTGCTAAAGGTCGTGTTTACCAAGGGTCGTGTTTGCCAAGGCTCCTGTTTACCAAGCGTTGTGCCTACAAAGACTGTCTACCAAGGGTGGTGTGTACCAAGGGCTGTGTCTACCCAAAGTTGTGTCGACGATTGGCTCTGTCTCCCAAGGGTTGTGTCTACCAAGTGTTGTGTCTACCAAGGGGATTGCTTACCAAGGGATGTGTTTACCCAGGGTTGTGTCAAACGAAGGTTATTCTACCAAGCTTTGTTTCGACCAAGTTTTGTTCATACCAAGGGTTGTGTCTTCTAAGGCTTGTGACGACAAAAGGTTGTGTCTATCTCGCGAGTCTGGTGCGAAAAGTGCGAGCCTGGTGCGAATAGTGCGAGCCTCGTGCGAAAACTGCGAGCCTGGTGCCAAATATGCGAGCCTGCTGCGAAATGTGGGAGCCTGGTGCGAAAACTGCAATCCTGGTACGAAAACTGGGAACCTGGCGCAAAAACTGCGAGCGTGGCGCGAAAAATGCGATCCCGCAGCGAAAAGAGCGAGTCTATTACGAAAAGTGTGATCCTGGTGCGAAAATGCGAGCCTGGCGTAAAAACTACGAGATTGGTGCGAATAGTGCGGGTCTGGTGCGAAAAGAGCGATTGTGGTGCGAAAAGTGCGAACCGGCTGCAAACAAATGCGAGCCTGGTGCTAAAACTGCCAGCCTGGTGCGAAAACTTAGATCCTGGTGCGAAAGTTGTAATCCTGGCGGAGAACTGCGAGCCTGGTGCGAAAGATGCGAGCCTGGTGAAAAAGCTTCGCGCCTGGTGCTAAAAGTACGAGCTTGGTGCGAAAGGTGCGAGCCTGGTGCGAAAGATGCGAGCCTGGTGCGAAAGGTGCGAGTCTGGTTCGAAAACTGCGAGCCGCCAGCGAAAAATGCTAGCCGGGTTCAAAAAGTGCGAGCCGGCTGCGAAAATAAGCGAGCCTGGTGCGAACACTGCAATCCGGGTGCGAAAACTGAGAGCCTGGCGCAAAAACTGCGAGCCTGGTGCGAAAACTGCGAGCCTGGTGCGACATCTGCGAGCCTTGTGCGAACAATGCGAGCTTGGTGAGAAAAGTAGGAGCCTGGTAGCGAAAACTGCGAGCCTTGTGCGAAATTTGCGAGCCGGGTGCGAAAACTGCGAGCCTGGTGCGAAAAGTATGAGCCATCTGCGAAAAATGCCGGCCTGGTCCGAAAAGTGCCAGCTGGTGCGAAAAGTGCCAGCCTGCTGCAAAAGCTGCGAACCTCGTCCGCAAACTAGGAGCCGGGCGCACGCTACGAGCCTGGTGTGAAAAGAGCGAGCGTCAGTAAATGGGAAATTAGGGGAGGGCACTAATAAATGGAGAATTAGGGGAGCGCAACATTAAATGGTGCTTTAGGGGAGGGCACCAGTCAATGGGGATTTAGGGAATGGCACCAATAAATGGGAAATTATGGGAGGGCGCCAGTAAACAGTAGCGCAGCGGAAGATTTGATGTACGCTTCTACCGTCTGTACGATTTGTACGTTCTCCCCGTAACCGCGTGGATTTTCTCCAGAGATGCTGCCTGCCCCACTGTTACTCCAGATTTTTGTGACCACATATGTTATATCTGCGTTTCTAAGCTCAAGCTATCCAGCACGGTAGCACAGCGGTAGTTGCTGCCTTACAGCGCCA
This sequence comes from Malacoraja senta, assembly GCA_038087875.1. NCBI lineage: Eukaryota > Metazoa > Chordata > Chondrichthyes > Rajiformes > Rajidae > Malacoraja > Malacoraja senta. The sequence continues at coordinate 114,884 of JAXLNO010005997.1, forward strand.
GAGACGCGGGTTCAATCCCGACCAAGGGTGCCGTCTGTACGGAGTTTGTACGTTCTCCCACTGACCGCGTGGATTTCCCCGACATCTTCGGTTTCCTCCCAAACTCCAAATACGCGCAGGCTTGTAGATATACAGGTTTAAATGTAAATTGTCCCCAGTGTGTGTAGGACATCGATAATGTGTGGGGATCGCTGGTCAGTGCGGATTCGCACAGTGCCTTTTCGAGACCCTTCTCTCCACAGATGCTGTCTGTCACACTGGGTTACTCCAGCTTTTTGTGTATATCTTCGGTTGAAAGCAGCATCTGCGGCTCCTTTCTGTGCGAAGCTGTTCTTACGTCTGGGCATTTGAGTGGTTTAGAGGGGGATTTGAGGGGGTTTAGGTGTGTTTATAGGGGATTAGATGGGGATTAGAGATGTTAATAAGGGGTTTAGATGGGTTTATAGGGAGGTTGCAGGGGTTTAGATACGTTTAGTGCGTTAGAAGTGTGTTGAGTGGTTTTGAAGGGCTTAGAAGGGTCTAGAGGGGTTTCGAGGGGTTTCAAGGGGTTTAGATGGGTTTATAGGGGGTTAATGGGGCGTACAGGGGTTTAGAAGGGTTTAGAGGGATATCAAGGGCTTTAGATGGGTTTAGATGGGTTTAGAGCGGTTCAGAGGGGTTCAGAGGGGTTTAGAGGGGTCTAGACGGGTTTAGACGGGTTTAAACGTGTTTAGAGTGGTTTTGAGGTGTTCACTGTGGTGGAAGGCACAAAAAATGGCCAGTTCTCCACCATTTCCCCCGTGGGAGGGACCTCAACCCTCCGCCGTCGCCGCTGCTGGTGTCCAGATGTGGAGACAAGGTAAAGTCCATGTAAGTCCTAAATCGGTGCTTCCCTACCGGAGACCGCGGCTTCAGGTTGGTGTAGGCCGCAACCCGGCGGTCGAAGATCTAAAGTCCCCGCCGCGCCGCAGCCAGAAGCACCGCAGACTGCAGGGCCGGCAGTCGGAGCTACTCTCCCTGGAAACCCGGCGAGGGACCCCGCTCCTGATGGTAAGTCCACGCCACGCCAGCGGTAGAAGTAGGCCGTGGGCCGGCGGTCGGAGCTCTTCTCCTCCGTGGTAGCCAACGAGGGATCACAGGCCCCGGACGCCGCGCAAGCCTGAAGCACCGCAGATCGCGGCTTCTGGATGATATAGGCCGCGGGCTGACAGTCGGAGCTACTCTCCAGGGGTCCCCGGCGAGGGACCCGCTCCTGATGGTAACTCCACGCCGCGCCCGCTGTAGAAGTTGGCCGCGGGCCGGCGGTCGGAGCTCTTCCCCTCCCGGGTCCCCAACAAGGGATCCCTGGCTGCTCCGCAGACCTGGTTGCCGCGGGCAGCGAAAGAAGCGCTCCCCTCCGGCGATCCCCGGCGAGACATCGCCCGCTCCGCGACGAAAGAATGCTCGCCCCGGGCGCGTCTCCATGTTAGCCCACGGGGGAGGCGACATAGAAAAAGTCGCCTCTCCTTGGAGGAGGCGACCAAAACGGTATCCCCTTAGCCCCCCCCCCCACTCACCCCCGCAAACCACCCCCACCCAATACACAAAGAAACATTAAAAACATACATTAGGACATACGGAAAAAACAAGAAAATTAGAAAGAACTGACACGCTGCTGTCAGGGCTGCCGGCTTGCAGCGCCCCCACTGAACTGTGTTTAGAGTGGTTTAGAGGGTTTAGCGAGGTTTCGAGGGGTTTCGAGGGGTTTCGAGGGGGTTAGTGGGGCATAGAGGGGCATAGCGTGGTTAAGGGGGGTTAGAGTGATTTCGAGGGATTTCAATCGGTTTAGAGGGCTTTAGAGGTGTTTAGAGGTCTTTAGAGGGGTTTAGAGGGCTTTAGAGGTTTGGAGGGGTTTAGAAGTGTCTAAAGGGGTATAGAGGGGTTAGAGGGGTGTTGAGATCTTCAGAGGGGTTTAGGTGTTTAGAGTGGTAAAGAGGGTTTAGAGGGGTTTACAGGGGTTTAGAGGGGTTTAGAGGGGTCAGAGGGATTTAGAGGGGATTAGGAGGCAACGGTGGCTGACAAGATAAGTTAGGGATTGAATAAAATTAAATGAAAAGATGTATAACTAGCAAAGAGTACCCGGAAGCCAGAGGATTGGGAAACTTTCATAGGTCAACAGAAGGAAACAAATCGAGCTATACGGCTGAAAAGATGAACTACGAAGGGAAGTTGGCCAGGACTATAAAGAAGGACAGTAAAAGCTTCTTTAGATATGTTAAGGGTAAAAGAGTAGCAAAGTCAAATGTGGGTCCCTTGAAGGCAGACACGGGTAAAATTATTATGGGTAACAAGGAAATGGCATAAGAGTTGAACAGGTACTTCGGATCTGTCTTCGTTCAGAAATACACAAACAATCTCCCAGATGTACTGGAGGACAGAGGATCTAAGGGGGTAGAGGAACTCTGAAATAAATTTTCATTAGGCGAGAAATAGTATTGGGTAGGCTAATGGGTCTGAAGGTTGATAAATCCCCCTGGGCCTGATGGTCTGCATCCCAGGGTCCTCAGGGAGGTGGCTCGAGAAATAGTGGACGCATTGGTAATTATTTTCCAATGTTCGATCGATTCAGGATCATTTCCTGTGGATTGGAGGATAGCTAACGTTATCCCACTTTTCAAGAAAGGAGCGAGAGATAAAACGGGGAATTACAGACCAGTTAGCCTGACTTCGGTGGTGGGAAGGATGCTGGAGTCAATTAGTAAAGAGGTAA